>JABUQX010093468.1:0-7500 GCA_015478945.1 Trachelipus rathkii | reverse complement strand
TCCAGACTTTACTAGTGGTGTACATATAAGATTGAGCATAGCAGTTAAGTCTGAATCAGAGTTGGATGGAGAAGGGATGAGCCTGTCTGAAATACAAGTTGCAGGAGTTCTCATCAAAGAAGTAGGTACAAGACTGGAAAATTCAGAAGAGCAATTTAAATTTTAATAACAGTAGTATAAGGAGAATGAGGCAACAGTTTGACAGCTAGAAAGATTAGAGAAAATTAGTGAGAGTAAGAGAGTTAACAAGTCAACAAGCCCTAGACTACACTTTATCAAAGAGAGCAATATGTCTGGAACCATCCCAGATATGTGATTCATACTCTATACAAGGGCGAACAACGCCCATATGCAGAGCTAGCAACTGGGGTAGTGATAAGGAGCCTCAGACACCCAACTTTCTAAAGCTTGTTAGAAAGAATATGTGATTCTTCTAATTAAGATAAAGTGTAATGAAAATATCAAGAATATTACGGGCAGAGGAAAGTTTGTGTTTTCAAAGAAGATATAGTTGTGCAGACGATTATGTCAAGTAGATAGAAGTCGATTCGAAAACTTTTGAAAGAACGATGTTAAAGCGATAGGGCGTAGTTAAATTGACAGGGATCCCTTCTTCAGCACAGACTGGATGGATGCACGCTTCCAGCAGTAGAGAAAGGTTGAAGTTGATAGGAAGTTAAAAAACAGTTTACCAGAACAGGGTGAAAACTCAGAAACACAAGTTTTGAAGACCACTGGAGGAGTACATTCAGCACTGTCCGTCCTTTTAGTTTTAGCCCAGCGAGTGCAGAAATAATATTTTAATCAGTTGGAGGGAGGCAAAGAGGAGTAATGGCTGTGGAATCTTGTTCAGTGAAATTAGAGGGAAAAGTTTGAGTTCAGCTTTAACAAAAGTTAAGAAAGCAGTATTACCGTCAAAGATACAAGAGGGAGAGAGAGGAAGAAGCAATGCTAAAGTTGACATTTATAATTGCAAAAATGTAAGAGAAAGTGTTTTGAGGTAGAGGAACCAGAAAGATTGTTGCATTTTCTAGGAAGAAGTTTTAAAGGGCATTGGAGAGTTGATTTTTTGTCATTCTGGGTATAAAAGCATAAGTTTCTGGATTTGAAGATGATGATAATTTCTTATAAAACAAGGTTTATCAGTTTTAGTTCAACTGAAAGAATGGAATGCATGCCTTCACACACACACACAGGTATATATATATATATATATATATATATATATATATATCTATAATATATATCTATATATATATTATGATACTATATATATAATATACTATCATATAGATAGTATATATATATATATATATTATATATATATTAGTAAATATATATATACTATATTATATATAATCATATATTTTATGAAAAAAAAATCCGTGAAATATGCGTTAGAAATTAAATTATTTTTTATGAATGTTTAAAATAAATATTGTTTAGTGGTCAAAAACTTATAGAGCATTAATATAAACAAATATATATACATATTTTTTTAAATATCGATTTTAAAGCTTTTAAAAAAAGTTATTTAAATATTGGATTTCGTATATTTTAAAGAAAACATAAGTTTTTTCGAAACCTTGTAATATATATATATAGTATATACTATATATTTATATATATATACTATATATATATATATAAGTATATATTATATATAGTATATATATTATATATATATATATATATATATATATATATATATATATATATATATATTTTGTAATTTAATTTAATTAAGCATTACCAAAATAACATGGCTGCCAGAATGAAATCAAATATTTATTGGAAATAGAATAAATTAAAAAAATTATATATTTTTTTTGGAGAACGAATATGTGCTTAGACAGAAGGGATATCAATAGTTGCGCTCTTACACTTTCTTCGAATTTGGATGGATTAATACCCATTAATATGTGTTATTTTTTTGGTGAATTGCTTTGCCAATCATAATGCATTTATATGCTATAAAAAAATTGTATTACAGAAGCATTCTCGGAGTCAACGTTAATGTCTGCAATAAAGGAGTAGGTTAACAACTCTCGCGAGTTGTATAAATTTAAAATTGTATTCGGAGGTATCCGCGATTCATCATGATGATGTGTCGTCACTACTTTACAAAATTTGCCCAAAAAACAGCGATGAGTTATCGGATATGTAATCCTGTGTTTGCAGGAACGAAAGTATTCCGTTGATATACGGATCAAAGAGTGGGCGAAAATGTACCATAGATATGAAATAGAAGTAAACTCTAGTAGTTGCAGCTACTCTTACTGAGAGAGAGAGAGAGAGAGAGAGAGAGAGAGAGAGAGAGAGAGAGAGAGAGAGGAGAGAGAGAGAGAGAGAGAGAGAGAGAGAGAGAGAGAGAGAGAGACGAGAGAGAGAGAGAGAGAGAGAGAGGAGAGATGAGAGAGAGAGAGAGAGGAGAGAGAGAGAAGCAGAGAGAGAGAGAGAGAGAGAGAGAGAGAAGAGAGATTTTTTTTTTTTTTTTTTTTTTTTTTTTTTTTTTTGGGGTGTGGTCTTGCTAGCAATTTCAAATTTTGAAATACAGGTAATAAAACTATATGAAGTAAAAACCTTTATGTTGCCTTATAAGCGTAATGAAGTAATGATCAAGCCTAATAACAGTTATAATAGATTGTAAATTGAATGCTAGTTTGGACGCCTTACCTAACAATGCGTACTGAAATGTCTGAAGCAGCAAAACGAAGAACTACAAAAATGGCATGTGATTTGGCGTTTTCTACGGAAGCTAATTTCTTAGAGGAGTTTTAATATTTTTTTTTATTTTTCAACTCTACTGAAGAGAGTTATTCATATAAGAGAATGATAAAAGAAACATAGGTCACCATAGGTAAATAATTTTTTTTTTTTTTTTTGTCAGGACTAGAAATTACTTCAGAAATGGAGAGTTTATGTTTGGACTGACTTGCCTCAGGATATAATAGCTAATACTTAACCTGCAACTTTTAAAAATAGATTAGTTAAGTATGTAGGTGATTTGAGTGTTATACAGTTAATATGCATTGCCGTTCATTTTGTTTTACATTTATTTCAATGGAGCCTCGTTTTGAGGAGTGAATGCATTGTCAAATAAAAAAATTAGAAGTTTGACATTTTTGGATGTTGACTGCTGTTGTTTAGAGCCTTCTTTTTAACAAATTGCATGTACTAAAGATTAGGATGATGGTGCTTGTTGTAAAAATTACTTATTCAAGAAATTAATAAACATTAATTAACCTCTAGAGAGAGGTTGTCAGCAACGAGGCCCAAGGGAGTAGAGTTTTTGAAAAATTCCAGTTCTCCAGATGATATTATAAGCTGTATATTACAGAACACTCCAACATCATTTTATCCTCGAAGAAGGTATGTGATTTTATGGTCGTTACAAAGTAGAGGATTCAAGACAGAGAGTAAGAGTTTCGATACCTCTTCCATTAGTTTGCATCTGTTGTGGCAAATTGGGGAAATCAGTCGCATTGTCTGTTTGATGAGGGTCTTTCCTTGTTTTGGGCATCGGGGCCACATAAGCAATCAACTACAAGCAAAGAATGACGTTTTTAACTCAAGATTCTATTGAGCGCATTTAAAAAAAATGTGGTAGCAGAATTGTAAAGATGGCGAAATATTACAAACGAAATACACTCTGGTCCAGGAGCTCTGTCCTTGCATGCTGCCAAGGCTGTCCAAAATTATTTGGGATAGAGATGATTTTATTTAAAATTCTCTCCACCTGTCTTCGTAGAATTGTCTGGTTGGGTACAATAACACAATGTAACACAATAATGCAGGATAGTTAGGGCAGCTTAAATGACTGGTTAAAGTGAAAACTAAGGCATCAGCAATATTAGTTGGCTAGGAAATATTATATAAATCTGAGTCACATCGAAGTACTGTGAGCGGATGGCGGTTGGACCAATGAGATATTTTCTGGACTACATTAGTATTTAATGTATTCTGTATGATATATTATTTAGAAATTTCTCTCACTCCGATATTATATTTTCCAATATGAAAAGTTTGCGAAAAGGTTACTTGGTTTTTGAAGAGTGAAGAGCGTGATGTTAAACGAAGTTTTTATGTGAGGCGTAATTCCGGAAGTACTTCATCCAGGTTTTCCGATTATATATATATATATATATATATAATATATATATATATATATATATATATATATTATATATATATATATATATATATATATATATATATATATATATATATATTATATATATATATATACAGTATAAATAACTTTTTTATTAATAAATACAAGTTTGAATTAAGATTATGCTTGTAAGTTAAGTAGGTTGTAGTAATGGGGACAGCCAAGTTGGAATTCAGGTACAAATGACGATGTTCATTCACAAGTAACAAATTAAGAACCAATGTCAACCGCTTCAATACGAAACAAGCGATTACTACTTTTATTGAAACTGACACTAAATATTTTGAGATAAGAAAAATAATATAAATGTTTTCGTTTCAAGAAATGTGTATAACTATCCGCTTGTGTTGTGTATTTCTTATTCTGTTTTGTTTCGTATTTTTTTTTGTGGTACTCCGTAATATTCGCTGCAGTTGTGGGTATATTATGTATCTAATTACTTATATTGTTTTCTATTTATCTTATGAGTTTTTCTCTTGAGTTATATAAGTATAATAATGTCTGTCGTTTGAAATGTGTATAACTAGTCCGCTTGTCACATGGAAAAACTTTCGACTAAGCTGACGATTATTGGCCTACCCAAAACATAACGAAGATCGTTGAGGGAAGTCTTTAACAAGAGAGTAAACTTGTTTCACTGATTAATGCTTCAAATCTTATTCAATTAGCAACCTGAATTATTTAAGTTCTTACCGGTAATACATCATCTCTATACGTAGCGAACTCTCGGGCTGCAACCTAACACGCGCCGTAAGCGGCCACAGGACAACCAGTTCCCGCAGCCCCTTCACCGTGAAAGTAGCCCCGTACCTAATCCATATAAAGATGCCATCCGCAAACACTTTTACATCTAAATTCCCTTTTAATGTCCCTATTTTAAGATGTTTATCCTCTAAACTTGTTTTTTCCATGATTTTTATTAATTTTCTCATATCTGCTGTTGTTCCCTTTTTCATTTTCTTTCCTAAAACACTTACTTGATAAGATACTTCAGGTCTTGTTTGCTGTCCCAGCCAGCCAGTTTAATTGGCCCACCCCAGATCTATATTCTGTTTTTTCACTTTCATCTAACACCCTGTCCCCCTTGTATGATGTTTTGTTGGGTATTGTTAATGTTTTTCTGTAATTGTCCTGTTCAAGTAAGATATGTTCTCCTTTATCATGTATTTGCACCCCAATATACCGGAAGTCTTTAAACTCCTGGCTCCCTACCCTTAATCTTTCCTTTAATTTCCCCATTATTTGCCCCTCAAAAGTATCATCCCCACCATAACATATATCGTCTACATGACAAACCATTATACCTCTTAACTTACTTCCGTTCTTCCACGTAAATATGGAAGGTTCTAATTTACAACACACACACCCCCTAATCTTTCTAGTATTTCCTGTAAACTATAATACCAAACTCTGGCAGCATCCTTTAACCCATATACTGCCTTTCGTAGTTTCCATAATTTATTCGTGTTTGCTTCTTTTGGTGGTTTTACGAACACCTCTCTTTCTAATTTGTTTCCTTGCAAATATGCAGCCTTAATGTCTATTGACTTACATTCCCAGTTATATCTTTTAATTATTCCTAATGTCATTTTTAGTGCTTCGGCAGCACATGTTGGTGCTTCATTCCCCTCATCATTGCCTTTTTCCTCAAAACCCCTAACCACTAATCTAGCTTTACAATACTTTTTCCCATTCTTCTCTTTTTCGGTTATAACCCATCTTGTATTTAACCCCTTTTTTCCTTTTTCCACTACTTCATCCATTACGTCATTTTCTTTCCAATTCTGTATCTCGTTTTCCTTTGCCTTAATGACTTCTATATCTCTATTAATTTCAGTTCTTTCATGCTCACTCTTTCTCTCTTCAAACACCCGTAACAATTGCTTTTTAATATTGTCATAATCTAGCTCCCCTTCTCCACACCCCCCTATTATAATCTGTTCTTGCCATGTTTTCAAATTTGAAGTGTACAACAAATGTGCTCCTTTCACATCTGATCCCCACTCACTCATTCCTAAGCATGTTGCCTCACCCATCACTCTTGCATATCTTATCACATATTCTTTGACACTCTCTTTCTCACCTCTACCAATCTTTAGTACATCTAATACACTGTTAAATCGTTCAACTCTTTTATCGATCTTATATCTACTATCAAGTGCCTCTAATATCAAATCCACTCCTTTCTCTCTAGTTAGTTCTTTCGTACTGAGGTTCTTGGTTAACTCTTCAGCCTCTCCTTCTAGATGCAATCTTATTATTAATCCCTTCCTTTTTACATCCTCATTCAATTCCACCCAGTCACTCACTCTCCTTCTCCATCTTTCATAATCTCTCTCTAATCCTGAAAATACAGGACACTTACCAATCATTCTCACTTCTGTTCCTTTTACATCTTCTATATCTTCGTTTCCCATAATGTTTATCTTATCTTTAACAGACTTACAAAGAAGACCGAGCAGAGTTGCGCAAGTGAACAACCCTTAAGCTAATCTGTCAATAGAAATTTTATTTTTGGGCACAAAGTAAATCAACTTTGTTTTAATTATATTTATATATTTATATTAATAATGAAAAGATTGAAAAGATGCAAAGCCCTTACCTTTATTTATTATCCAATATGACTTTCCAAGTTGATGTGAGCATATGTGGATATGACCATGCCATGCGTGAGATGTATTTAATAAGATGTGATAAGGCGTAAGGATAGATAGAGCAAGACAAGTATGTTGTATGAAAAGATGGAGAATATTATTTGTTATATTTATATGATATGATACTGAGGCACCCGTAGTCTAAAATTGATTTGCTCTTAATACTGGACTTAATCAAAGTTCTGAATGTTCACCCGTAATACAATTGTAATGATCTGACTTCAATTCGATTGTTTATTTGATAGAATAATAATATTATAGATTATAAACATAGATTTTATCAATATCAAATTATTTCTGGTAGTTCTGAAAAAGACAAGAATAACATAACAACTGCCAAGAGTGAAGATGCCTTGTCACTATCTCACAGTGACAAGGCATGACCACTCCCTGTCATCAATATATATATATATATATATATATATATATATATATTAATATATATATAATATATATATATATATATATATATATATATATAAATATATATATATATATATATATATATATATATATATATATATATAGATAGATATATTAAAAGTTTCTAAAATATCTTTTCCAAAATTTTTGGTCCGATCCCTTTTACTGCCCTCACAGCTTTGTACTAAATTATCACCACTGTCGAAAAGCAATTTTAGTGTTACTGTATCTAGAGACAGGCCTTATATT
>JABUQX010093467.1:0-12500 GCA_015478945.1 Trachelipus rathkii | reverse complement strand
ATAATAATATATATATATAATATATTATATATATATATATATATCTATAATATTATATATATTATATATATATCTCGATATATATAATTATATTATAAGGATTATATACTATATATATATATATATATATATATTATATATATATATTATATATATATATATATATAATTTAATTTAAAACTTATATTTATATATAGCTAGATATAATATATATATATATATGGTCAGCCTCTAGAAGAGCCACAATCCATATCTCTAAAACTACAACAGCTACCAGGAAAAGGAATACAATTGCTCGATGCTGGTCGAATAATGCTAAATGAAAAGTTTAAAAAAAAAAAAAAAAAAAAAAAAAAAAAAAAAAAAAAAAAAAAAAATAGACAATATATATAGTTTGTAAGAGTAAATACATTAACCTAAGCGAAAAGGAATACATGTTTACAAATCCTTTCTTAATTTTGGATAGGGAAAATATGTCTAAGTATCCTAAAAAAAAAAAAATATTGTTAATAATTATAGTAATATGATTAGAGGGCCTATTTAGAGACCTTTTATTGGTTACTCGTTAAAATAAATAGACTTTCTATTAAATTTTTGCTTGGGTTTAAACTAAGAATCCCAAGGGTATCCGCACCGTGGCAGGGAGTCGGTTCTCTCGGCCTTCGGGAACTACGGGGGTAGGACTAATTCCCCCCTCCGGGGAGGGTCTCCGGAACCCCCGCTCTTTGGTATTTGGGTGTCGCGGGGGTTCCTCCGCCCCTCCCCTACGGGGTATGGAAAACGTCCCCCCCTGTGTTCCCGTCGGCTCGAGCCCCCTAAACATTGCCTTGTAATACCTTTACAAATAATATATATATTATACTATGTCCCAGCACCCCCCCCCAAAAAAATAGCTAATTTTTATGTTTATTTTTTTTTTTTTTTTTTTTTTTTACATTTTCCGAACCAAAATTTTACAAGGATTCCAAAAATGTATTTCATTTCCCTGTAGCTTTTGTAGTTTCGAGATATGATTTTTTTTTTTTTTCACAGTTTCCTCGGTAAAATTTTTGCCAGGATTCCAGCAATGTATTCCTTTTTCCTCGTAGCTGTAGTAGTGTGTGAGATATGGATTGTTGGCCTTGTCTTTTTTCTTTAAGGGCTTTATGGGGCCTTCCTGGGGGGGCCCCCATAATAATATTATTTTTATTATAATATATATATATATATATATATTATTATATATATTATATATATATATATAGATATATTATATATAATATATATATCGTCCGCAGTCACTGATTATTTTGTCGTCCCTAATTCCTCGAGCTGCGCCGACTTATATCCCACCACACCCGAATCCTAAGTCCATTAGCAGACCACCTCACTTGCACAATATATTTTATATACTGTATACTCTCTAACTATACTATATAATATATATTATATATGAGACTATGGTCTGGCATAAAAGTAAGATTCAAAAGTTCAATGTTGTTCAGATGGACCACCTGTTACGGGGCTGTTAGGTGTGAGAGAATTCGAAAAATGAGGAATGAACTTATTAGAAAGTTGTGCCCGCATGTGGTGTGAAGAAAGGTAAATGAGAGAATAAAAGGAACTCTCGGTATGGTCATGTGGAAGGATGCGAATTGATAGTCGCTCTCTCTGCTATGTGGCTGGAGTGTGTTGGAACCGACCGGTCTGTGGAACCGAAAGAATAAGCTGGATTCGAGTCGCTAACACTAATGTTTGCAACTAGAGAAATGGAGTTTGGGTAGCGGCCGAGAAGAAACGGTGTCCTCATAACAGGAGGTGAATGGCGGAGATGTCGAGGGGGTATGGTTGTGCCCACCTGGGCCAAGGCATTGAATCCCTTACATTGACGTGTCTACCATGGCTTGAGTGTCGTCGCTGTCCGATGAAGCTTTTAGGGTGGTATTGTTTCGACTCGACGACTCTCTCACTACTTAAGTGGGACTGAGGGGCCGCGGTTAAGGCGGGCTTTCTTTTCGAACTTCATGTCATGTTCTTCTACTGCTTTTTTATCCCGATGCTCGTCACGCACCTCTCTCCCATTCTGGGAAATAAGGTAGATCAAGATAAAAAGATATACTAATAATTATTATATATATATATATATATACTATAATATATATGATATATATATATATATCAGTAACTACTATATATATATAGTCTATATACTACTACTATCTACTCATATGATCTATTATATATAATATCGTTTCTTTGATATATTCACTTTCTTATATATCAAGTATACCTTAAACTAGTTCTTAGTATAATATATACTATTATATATATATTATATATATATATATATATATATATTAAATATATATATATAGATATTATACTACCGTAATGCTATATACCTACTAATATATATATACCTAAATATTATTCTATACACCTCATATAGGATTAACATTAATAATTAATAATGAAATGTTTGCCAACCCTTTGGATTAATTGTGAAACTATAACTTAAGATGAAATTATATACACTTGAACACAGTATTTAAGGTTTAAAACAAATGTTAAAAATTCCTTTTTTCCATGAGTAATGTATAAAATTTAAAATGGATTGTAGAAGTCTTTCACCACATAACTACCCATGTCATTGCTCATGAAAAATAAAAATTCAGTACCGGATTCTTCGAAATATTCTCAGCAGTCGTTTTCCAGAGTTGGTATATTAAACATAAAGGCAGCTGAAGAGGCTTCTTGATATGAAGCGAAAGACTTCTGCAATCCATTTGTTTTTAATTTATACCATTAACTCATGGAAAATAGAATTTTAACATTGTTTTAACCTTAAATATTTTTGGAAGTATATCCATAAATTCATCTTAAGTTATAGTTTCGCTTTATGCCAAAGCGTTCGCAATTATTACATAACAAACTACGTCCAAAAGCTAGATTATCTTTAATATTACTATATATATATATATATATACTATATATATATATATAATATATATATATAATATATAATACTCTCTCTATATATATATATCTATAATATATATATATACGAAACTGCTTTGTACTGTTTATAGGTAGTCATTTATATGATGTAAAAGGAAAGGTAAAAAAGGGAAAAAATACATTAAAAAAGAAAGAAAATTTAAGATTGTCGCAGTAATTTAAAAGTGTTTTATGAATTCTATTTTAGGAATCAAAATTTTTTTTTTTAGTTCTAGCTTTCTTATAAAGAATACCGCGAAGGGTAAACTAGATTAATGTTAATTTTGTGGTGGAGTGTTAAAACTTGCGGTGGAGTCGCCGCTCGATTGGGATACCCTTTTACTCAGCTACTCAGCACCCTCTCTCCCCCAGGACCTACTCCCTATCGTCAAAGCCCTTTAACTCTGTATTCTTCTCGCCTCTACGATTCTTTTAATGATCATACCTACTATATATATACTATGTACTCTATACGAACTCTCATATATCATATATATATAGCTCTCTTACTACTAGTCTAGTATTATTATTATATATATATATTATATATATATATAATACCTATATATAAGAGAGAGAGAGAGAAGAGAGAGAGAGAGGACAAATATTACTTAACGGCTACACGGAACGGGAGGGAGCCTAAAAAAATTTTTTTTCGCAGTAGCCTCCCTCATGATACATACAATCAGATTCGCTCTAGGGGTGAAATGATGTTAGGTAAGAGGTTAGGCTAGGTTAGGTAAGAGGTTAGGATAGGTTAGGTTGGGTTAGGTTAGGTTCAGCTAGGTTAGGTTACGTAATTACGCTTTTATTAATTTTTAATAATAATAATTATTAATTAATAATTAACTTTTAATAATTAATAATTAAAAATTTTCATAATTGATTTTTTACATAGCAAATACGCTAGTAACTCTACATCACTTTGACACATTTCAAGAGTTACGAATAGCGTCACCATACCCTCTCTCTTCAAAGACAAACTGAACGCTTCACACCCATCATTCCAATATATTAATTCTACTTCAATGAACGCGCAAAAAGTAGTTCGGTAAGAGGAATCCACAAAATAAAATAAATTCCTGAAATTCTGACGCTTCGCCCCTAAAAATCATTTATTTTTATTAATTAATAAACTTTCGTTTGATATACACTACATTTAGTAATTTACATTATTAACGTGTTACCCGCTAAGTAGCTTTTACCATATATATATATATATATATATATATATATATATACATTTATATATATATTATATATATATAATATATATATATATATATATATATAATATATATATATATAATATATATATATTATATAATATATATATACTTTCCCTTTAAAAGGATGTTACATAAAATGTACATATCGAAATATCGCTGAACCCTAATCGTCTAACCATACACTGTGACGTGTTAACTTAAACTCCAATAAAAGAAGAGAAAAAGTTGCCACATGTTGCTTTTTATATCATGTTAATTTTTATATGATAATTTTGTTTTCATTTTTTTTTATTTATTTTATTAAGGGGCTCGAGCCGACGGTGGGACAGAGGGGGGGACGAAGTCCCCCCGTCGTCCCCCGCTGAGGCCGAGAGACCCTGACTCTTTGACATCTTGGCGATTTAATCTTGGGTATTCCTTTAGTTTAAAAAAATAAAAAAAAACTTATTGGCAACCTTGTCGCTCTATATTGCCTTGAAATAATCGAAAAAAAAATCGATTACATCGCTCGTTCGATATATATCGGTTAACATCCTTTTAAGCGAAAGTTCCTATATATTATATATATATATATATATAGTATATATATTATATATCTATATATAATATATATATAAAGTATATATATATATATATATATATATTATATAGATATATATATATTATTAACATCTAATGAGGCGTCCCTAATTAATATCCGTTTCTCTTAAATTAAATCTAAGTTCTAAAATAATTATTATATAAGATTACGAAGCGACGCTGCTTGTAAATTATTATTAAATTCTCGACCAATACAAATATATCATATACGTCACAAAATTTCGACCAATAGAAAACTTTTGACACTATTCAAATCTCGACCAATAAAAAGAATAATCCGTCACAAATTTTTGACCAATAGAAACTTCTGATATCTACACTTAGGGTTTCTTTATATTTATAAGATCTGATATCAAGATCTGGAGTTATGGTTTGCTGTTTAAATTCCTTTTTTAGATATTAAATTTTTCTAATTTTTCTACATTTTTTTTATATTTTCTATATTTTTTATTTTGCTATATATTATAATATAATATATAAATCAGCAAATTTAATAATACACAGACTTAATATAATAATATTTAATACGCAAATTAGTTAGTTGCCTTTCCTGTCTAAAATTTGAAATTTAGCCGTTCAGTATTATAGCATAGATATATATTGCAACTTCTGACTGTAATGGCTTTCAATAGCTATTATGGAGGCACAGACTGAGGCATTTTATAAAGGTCTACAGGCTACAGCTGAAGGATGTACGAGATATTTTTTGTCTTATAACAGATTTGGAATTATATAACAAATCAGAAAGATACAACTTTTGTTTTAAGTATCAACGAACCTTGAAGAGCTGTCGTTCTTTTGTAAAGACCGGTTTTTGAATGAACAACCTACCTCATATATAGATAATATATATATATATATAATGATATATATATTATATATTACATATACGTAAAAAATATGTATATGTTATAAATGGATCTATTATATATATATATATTTATAACATAGATATACATATATTATATATATATATATATATATATATATATATATATATATATATATATATATATATATATATATATATATATATATATATATATATATATATATATATATATATTATATATATAATATATATTATATATATATATATATATATATATTATAGTTATATATGATAATATATACTTCCGGAGGCCTACCAAATCTCACCAGAATCCAAGGTCAAGTTAAAAGCCGACATGCCCCAGTACACTGCATTTGAATGTCTGCAAGTCAAAGAAAGTTTTAAAAAAAAATAAATGGAGGAAGTGTGTTCCAGACTTTACTCGTGGATAACATGAAAGAATGAGCATAGCGGTTAGGTTAGGTTAGGTTAGGTTAGGTTAGGTTAGGTTAGGTTAGGTTAGGTTAGGTTAGGTCTGGTTGAGACTGCTCAAAAGGACGTGTCTTACATGCGCAAGATAGCGGTGTGTATGAAACCTCCCCAGATGTGTGATGTGTATATTTCATACAAGGGCGAGTAACCTCCCTATACAGAGCAAGCAACGGGGTGGGGTGGGGTGGGGTGGTGGGAAGATCCGAAAGTGCCTCATAACACCCACCCCATTGAAGCTTGCTTAGAAAGAGAGATAATGTGATCTTTATAATTAAGAACAGTGGAAGGTTTGGGTTGTAAGTTTTCGTAGATGAGATAGATAGATAGATAGATAGATAGATAGATAGATAGATAGATAGATAGATAGATAGATAGATAGATAGATAGATAGATAGATAGATAGATAGATAGATAGATAGATAGATAGATGAGAAAGAGAGAGAGAGAGAGAGAGAGAGAGAGAGAGAGAGAGAGAGAAGAGAGAGAAAGAAAAAAGAGAAGAGAGAGAAAGAGAGTAGGGAGAGAAGAGAGAGGAGAGAGAGAGTGAGAGGACCTCTTTTTAGTTAGAGGATCGTGAGAGGACCTCTTTTTAGTTAGAGGATCGTGAGAGGACCTCTTTTTAGTTAGAGGATCGTGAGAGGACCTCTTTTTAGTTAGAGGATCGTGAGAGGACCTCTTTTTAGTTAGAGGATCGTGAGAGGACCTCTTTTTAGTTAGAGGATCGTGAGAGGACCTCTTTTTAGTTAGAGGATCGTGAGAGGACCTCTTTTTAGTTAGAGGATCGTGAGAGGACCTCTTTTTAGTTAGAGGATCGTGAGAGGACCTCTTTTTAGTTAGAGGATCGTGAGAGGACCTCTTTTTAGTTAGAGGATCGTGAGAGGACCTCTTTTTAGTTAGAGGATCGTGAGAGGACCTCTTTTTAGTTAGAGGATCGTGAGAGGACCTCTTTTTAGTTAGAGGATCGTGAGAGGACCTCTTTTTAGTTAGAGGATCGTGAGAGGACCTCTTTTTAGTTAGAGGATCGTGAGAGGACCTCTTTTTAGTTAGAGGATCGTGAGAGGACCTCTTTTTAGTTAGAGGATCGTGAGAGGACCTCTTTTTAGTTAGAGGATCGTGAGAGGACCTCTTTTTAGTTAGAGGATCGTGAGAGGACCTCTTTTTAGTTAGAGGATCGTGAGAGGACCTCTTTTTAGTTAGAGGATCGTGAGAGGACCTCTTTTTAGTTAGAGGATCGTGAGAGGACCTCTTTTTAGTTAGAGGATCGTGAGAGGACCTCTTTTTAGTTAGAGGATCGTGAGAGGACCTCTTTTTAGTTAGAGGATCGTGAGAGGACCTCTTTTTAGTTAGAGGATCGTGAGAGGACCTCTTTTTAGTTAGAGGATCGTGAGAGGACCTCTTTTTAGTTAGAGGATCGTGAGAGGACCTCTTTTTAGTTAGAGGATCGTGAGAGGACCTCTTTTTAGTTAGAGGATCGTGAGAGGACCTCTTTTTAGTTAGAGGATCGTGAGAGGACCTCTTTTTAGTTAGAGGATCGTGAGAGGACCTCTTTTTAGTTAGAGGATCGTGAGAGGACCTCTTTTTAGTTAGAGGATCGTGAGAGGACCTCTTTTTAGTTAGAGGATCGTGAGAGGACCTCTTTTTAGTTAGAGGATCGTGAGAGGACCTCTTTTTAGTTAGAGGATCGTGAGAGGACCTCTTTTTAGTTAGAGGATCGTGAGAGGACCTCTTTTTAGTTAGAGGATCGTGAGAGGACCTCTTTTTAGTTAGAGGATCGTGAGAGGACCTCTTTTTAGTTAGAGGATCGTGAGAGGACCTCTTTTTAGTTAGAGGATCGTGAGAGGACCTCTTTTTAGTTAGAGGATCGTGAGAGGACCTCTTTTTAGTTAGAGGATCGTGAGAGGACCTCTTTTTAGTTAGAGGATCGTGAGAGGACCTCTTTTTAGTTAGAGGATCGTGAGAGGACCTCTTTTTAGTTAGAGGATCGTGAGAGGACCTCTTTTTAGTTAGAGGATCGTGAGAGGACCTCTTTTTAGTTAGAGGATCGTGAGAGGACCTCTTTTTAGTTAGAGGATCGTGAGAGGACCTCTTTTTAGTTAGAGGATCGTGAGAGGACCTCTTTTTAGTTAGAGGATCGTGAGAGGACCTCTTTTTAGTTAGAGGATCGTGAGAGGACCTCTTTTTAGTTAGAGGATCGTGAGAGGACCTCTTTTTAGTTAGAGGATCGTGAGAGGACCTCTTTTTAGTTAGAGGATCGTGAGAGGACCTCTTTTTAGTTAGAGGATCGTGAGAGGACCTCTTTTTAGTTAGAGGATCGTGAGAGGACCTCTTTTTAGTTAGAGGATCGTGAGAGGACCTCTTTTTAGTTAGAGGATCGTGAGAGGACCTCTTTTTAGTTAGAGGATCGTGAGAGGACCTCTTTTTAGTTAGAGGATCGTGAGAGGACCTCTTTTTAGTTAGAGGATCGTGAGAGGACCTCTTTTTAGTTAGAGGATCGTGAGAGGACCTCTTTTTAGTTAGAGGATCGTGAGAGGACCTCTTTTTAGTTAGAGGATCGTGAGAGGACCTCTTTTTAGTTAGAGGATCGTGAGAGGACCTCTTTTTAGTTAGAGGATCGTGAGAGGACCTCTTTTTAGTTAGAGGATCGTGAGAGGACCTCTTTTTAGTTAGAGGATCGTGAGAGGACCTCTTTTTAGTTAGAGGATCGTGAGAGGACCTCTTTTTAGTTAGAGGATCGTGAGAGGACCTCTTTTTAGTTAGAGGATCGTGAGAGGACCTCTTTTTAGTTAGAGGATCGTGAGAGGACCTCTTTTTAGTTAGAGGATCGTGAGAGGACCTCTTTTTAGTTAGAGGATCGTGAGAGGACCTCTTTTTAGTTAGAGGATCGTGAGAGGACCTCTTTTTAGTTAGAGGATCGTGAGAGGACCTCTTTTTAGTTAGAGGATCGTGAGAGGACCTCTTTTTAGTTAGAGGATCGTGAGAGGACCTCTTTTTAGTTAGAGGATCGTGAGAGGACCTCTTTTTAGTTAGAGGATCGTGAGAGGACCTCTTTTTAGTTAGAGGATCGTGAGAGGACCTCTTTTTAGTTAGAGGATCGTGAGAGGACCTCTTTTTAGTTAGAGGATCGTGAGAGGACCTCTTTTTAGTTAGAGGATCGTGAGAGGACCTCTTTTTAGTTAGAGGATCGTGAGAGGACCTCTTTTTAGTTAGAGGATCGTGAGAGGACCTCTTTTTAGTTAGAGGATCGTGAGAGGACCTCTTTTTAGTTAGAGGATCGTGAGAGGACCTCTTTTTAGTTAGAGGATCGTGAGAGGACCTCTTTTTAGTTAGAGGATCGTGAGAGGACCTCTTTTTAGTTAGAGGATCGTGAGAGGACCTCTTTTTAGTTAGAGGATCGTGAGAGGACCTCTTTTTAGTTAGAGGATCGTGAGAGGACCTCTTTTTAGTTAGAGGATCGTGAGAGGACCTCTTTTTAGTTAGAGGATCGTGAGAGGACCTCTTTTTAGTTAGAGGATCGTGAGAGGACCTCTTTTTAGTTAGAGGATCGTGAGAGGACCTCTTTTTAGTTAGAGGATCGTGAGAGGACCTCTTTTTAGTTAGAGGATCGTGAGAGGACCTCTTTTTAGTTAGAGGATCGTGAGAGGACCTCTTTTTAGTTAGAGGATCGTGAGAGGACCTCTTTTTAGTTAGAGGATCGTGAGAGGACCTCTTTTTAGTTAGAGGATCGTGAGAGGACCTCTTTTTAGTTAGAGGATCGTGAGAGGACCTCTTTTTAGTTAGAGGATCGTGAGAGGACCTCTTTTTAGTTAGAGGATCGTGAGAGGACCTCTTTTTAGTTAGAGGATCGTGAGAGGACCTCTTTTTAGTTAGAGGATCGTGAGAGGACCTCTTTTTAGTTAGAGGATCGTGAGAGGACCTCTTTTTAGTTAGAGGATCGTGAGAGGACCTCTTTTTAGTTAGAGGATCGTGAGAGGACCTCTTTTTAGTTAGAGGATCGTGAGAGGACCTCTTTTTAGTTAGAGGATCGTGAGAGGACCTCTTTTTAGTTAGAGGATCGTGAGAGGACCTCTTTTTAGTTAGAGGATCGTGAGAGGACCTCTTTTTAGTTAGAGGATCGTGAGAGGACCTCTTTTTAGTTAGAGGATCGTGAGAGGACCTCTTTTTAGTTAGAGGATCGTGAGAGGACCTCTTTTTAGTTAGAGGATCGTGAGAGGACCTCTTTTTAGTTAGAGGATCGTGAGAGGACCTCTTTTTAGTTAGAGGATCGTGAGAGGACCTCTTTTTAGTTAGAGGATCGTGAGAGGACCTCTTTTTAGTTAGAGGATCGTGAGAGGACCTCTTTTTAGTTAGAGGATCGTGAGAGGACCTCTTTTTAGTTAGAGGATCGTGAGAGGACCTCTTTTTAGTTAGAGGATCGTGAGAGGACCTCTTTTTAGTTAGAGGATCGTGAGAGGACCTCTTTTTAGTTAGAGGATCGTGAGAGGACCTCTTTTTAGTTAGAGGATCGTGAGAGGACCTCTTTTTAGTTAGAGGATCGTGAGAGGACCTCTTTTTAGTTAGAGGATCGTGAGAGGACCTCTTTTTAGTTAGAGGATCGTGAGAGGACCTCTTTTTAGTTAGAGGATCGTGAGAGGACCTCTTTTTAGTTAGAGGATCGTGAGAGGACCTCTTTTTAGTTAGAGGATCGTGAGAGGACCTCTTTTTAGTTAGAGGATCGTGAGAGGACCTCTTTTTAGTTAGAGGATCGTGAGAGGACCTCTTTTTAGTTAGAGGATCGTGAGAGGACCTCTTTTTAGTTAGAGGATCGTGAGAGGACCTCTTTTTAGTTAGAGGATCGTGAGAGGACCTCTTTTTAGTTAGAGGATCGTGAGAGGACCTCTTTTTAGTTAGAGGATCGTGAGAGGACCTCTTTTTAGTTAGAGGATCGTGAGAGGACCTCTTTTTAGTTAGAGGATCGTGAGAGGACCTCTTTTTAGTTAGAGGATCGTGAGAGGACCTCTTTTTAGTTAGAGGATCGTGAGAGGACCTCTTTTTAGTTAGAGGATCGTGAGAGGACCTCTTTTTAGTTAGAGGATCGTGAGAGGACCTCTTTTTAGTTAGAGGATCGTGAGAGGACCTCTTTTTAGTTAGAGGATCGTGAGAGGACCTCTTTTTAGTTAGAGGATCGTGAGAGGACCTCTTTTTAGTTAGAGGATCGTGAGAGGACCTCTTTTTAGTTAGAGGATCGTGAGAGGACCTCTTTTTAGTTAGAGGATCGTGAGAGGACCTCTTTTTAGTTAGAGGATCGTGAGAGGACCTCTTTTTAGTTAGAGGATCGTGAGAGGACCTCTTTTTAGTTAGAGGATCGTGAGAGGACCTCTTTTTAGTTAGAGGATCGTGAGAGGACCTCTTTTTAGTTAGAGGATCGTGAGAGGACCTCTTTTTAGTTAGAGGATCGTGAGAGGACCTCTTTTTAGTTAGAGGATCGTGAGAGGACCTCTTTTTAGTTAGAGGATCGTGAGAGGACCTCTTTTTAGTTAGAGGATCGTGAGAGGACCTCTTTTTAGTTAGAGGATCGTGAGAGGACCTCTTTTTAGTTAGAGGATCGTGAGAGGACCTCTTTTTAGTTAGAGGATCGTGAGAGGACCTCTTTTTAGTTAGAGGATCGTGAGAGGACCTCTTTTTAGTTAGAGGATCGTGAGAGGACCTCTTTTTAGTTAGAGGATCGTGAGAGGACCTCTTTTTAGTTAGAGGATCGTGAGAGGACCTCTTTTTAGTTAGAGGATCGTGAGAGGACCTCTTTTTAGTTAGAGGATCGTGAGAGGACCTCTTTTTAGTTAGAGGATCGTGAGAGGACCTCTTTTTAGTTAGAGGATCGTGAGAGGACCTCTTTTTAGTTAGAGGATCGTGAGAGGACCTCTTTTTAGTTAGAGGATCGTGAGAGGACCTCTTTTTAGTTAGAGGATCGTGAGAGGACCTCTTTTTAGTTAGAGGATCGTGAGAGGACCTCTTTTTAGTTAGAGGATCGTGAGAGGACCTCTTTTTAGTTAGAGGATCGTGAGAGGACCTCTTTTTAGTTAGAGGATCGTGAGAGGACCTCTTTTTAGTTAGAGGATCGTGAGAGGACCTCTTTTTAGTTAGAGGATCGTGAGAGGACCTCTTTTTAGTTAGAGGATCGTGAGAGGACCTCTTTTTAGTTAGAGGATCGTGAGAGGACCTCTTTTTAGTTAGAGGATCGTGAGAGGACCTCTTTTTAGTTAGAGGATCGTGAGAGGACCTCTTTTTAGTTAGAGGATCGTGAGAGGACCTCTTTTTAGTTAGAGGATCGTGAGAGGACCTCTTTTTAGTTAGAGGATCGTGAGAGGACCTCTTTTTAGTTAGAGGATCGTGAGAGG
>JABUQX010093466.1:35000-43576 GCA_015478945.1 Trachelipus rathkii | reverse complement strand
TATGTCATCTTCAAATTCCAGAACCCTTGCAACTTATATTCTTCATCCAAAACGTGCAAAATCTTTCTCTATGACACTAAAAATCTTTTTCTCAGTTAGAAAATTGCAATATTCTGGCTCTCTTGCTCCGCCCTTTCTGATTTTTTCAAATTTGTAACTCTGAACTTTGCTTCTTCCGTGCCCTTTTTTCAGTATTTACGTCGGCATAACTGCCTTTTACCTTCCACGGCCTAAATCTCTAACTTCTGCTCTTTTTATAGTTTTCGGAACCTATCCTAGTAGGAAGATTTGAAAACATCTTATTCTTCTAATCTTTTCTCTGCTCGCCAATGCGGCTTTCCGTAAGAGCGCTCTAATGAACAATCTGTTTTCTAGTCTTTCTGTTTTTGGTTCCTGCTTTTCTTCGTATTTTGGAAAATCCCACCGTCATCCTTAAATCTATAAATATTGGTTACTCATGTTCTGTTTTATTCCTGTAACTCTTTCTACTTTCTCATAAAAGGACCTCTCTCTATTGCTTCATCACATTATCCACTCCTATTGCCGAGGACTCACTTCATTTACTCTCCTCATTTCGATAGACGTAATATTGCTTACACAATTAGTTCACCCTTGGTTCACCTTGGATAACTAGCATCTGATCTTTCTCTAAATTTCTTGCGTTCATGAGGAACAAGGGTTTGTTTTCCAATATACTCTGTAACCAGTTGCTTCATCTTTCCCACTCCACTATAATCTTTCACCGCTCCCTTTAACCATACTTCTTTTTGAAAACGCATGTGTCAAACTTTCGTCAGCTTAATAAAATTTGTGGTGTTGTATTTTTCTCGTGACCTCTATCTCATTATTTCTCTATGTTTCTTTCTGACCTCAGACCTAAACAGCTATGCTCAACCATACACGTACTCAACTGGTTAAAGTCTGGAACATACTCCCGTTATCTATTTTCCAAACTACCTTATAAACACTTTGCATGCAGTGCTTTAATAACACCGCACGATATCTTTAATTTTGTAAATCACAAGAAAGCTAAATTGTTGTAACAACAATTTCAAGCAACTATTTGTTTTTTGAGAAAAAGGTGGAAAGAATTAATAATATATATATATATATATATATATATAGTATATATATACTATATATATATATATATATATATATATAAATAAATATATATATATATATATATTATTATATATTATATATATAATAATATATATTATATATATTATATATATATATATATATGTGATAATATATAATATATATAATATATATTATATATATAATATATATATATTTCGCCCATTGACTCTCGCATCACAAAATATTAAATATAAATTATTTGCATTCGCACTCGGAAACTCGGAATGCGATTAGAAAATGTTCTGACGGAACTTGTTAGAAAATTTAACAACTTTTGTGAGAAATTGATTAATGAGCTGACTAGTTGCGTCTCAAGGTAGTGACAGTAATTTGAGTCACAATCGAAATCTAGCAATATTAATACTGATAGGCTCGTAGTTGTGAGTATATTCGCTCGAAATCAACTGTTGAAGCAATTCCGCAATGGTATCTTATCCAGTGTGGTTTGGGATTACTTCGATATTATTTCCCATGACAACGCAAACGTACACGTTTTGCAATCGTAATTAGTCTCGGAAGGAAGAAATGACATCCAGGTTAAGAACTATCTAAGCAGCAAACACAAGAAAAATGTAGAAAGGAAAATGAGTAAAGGAGTAAAGGATACCCATTCGCCAGCTTTAAGAACAGATCATATTACTTTTGAAACTATATAAAATACAAAATATATGGACAATGAAAACGAAAGTCATAAGGATGGAGTATAGGAAATTTACAGAAGTTATAGTAATGGTATCTTCTGTTTCGCACGGTTGAATGGCTTTGTTTTATACGGATAGCGGAAATATTGTCATCTTTCAACACACTTACTCAAAGGGAAATACCTACAGAGACATTATTTGAAAGAAAAGTATGAATTAGAGTTAAAAACTAAAGTTCAGAATAATAACTCTATCAAATAAACATTTCCAAGTTAGTTTTCTCCACGACGATTGGTCAGATATCAATCAGAAGTTTTCTTTGTCTTCTCTGAGTAGGCATGCCGTTGACAATTATTTCAGAAGCCAAATTTGTGTCGTGCTCTGAACCTCTCATTGAACGTCATTACATGTGAATATCTCAGTGACTTATTAATGAGAACTGTGCCGAAATAAGAACCTATTTCCCCTAGATGATGTTTCACTGTGCATGAGAATGCTGGTGCCCAATATAGAGAAAATTCTCTTTCGTTTACTTGAGTTGAACACACAAATTCCGCCACATCATCAACATTAGAGAAAATTGTAACATTTCAAACAATATTCAGCCGAAGTTCTCTCAAAAGTAATAGGCAATTGGCGGCACACTTTAATCATTGCGGACATGGCTCAATAGGAACAAATAAATTACAGGCCAGAATTAAAAGGTTGCTAACTTTCGTAATACATGAAGTTCCTCGAAATTATGTTTAAAGTTGCAAGAACTAAGAATCTCTCTGCAGTACTTGTCGCTCTGATTGATAAAATAAATGTTCTTTTCCATCGATAATAATTTTATTCTAACCAGATTGTAATCATGTACTCCACATCAATTTAAAGATATCGTTATGATAATCAGCAAACACTTGTTTGTCATCCTCTCGTAATAACTCTGAAGAGAGTATTAATATCCTCAGACAATGACAGTCAAGGAATAAAAATGATGAGAGAGACGATATTGAGCACTTTCTCTCCTCTAAATTTATGGTTCGGTTACATCTGTTATTGTACCATTAATGATGGGACAATGAACATCGTAAATGAAAAACTATTTGTTTACCTATCACTCGTTAATTTTGATAAACCTCGGAATAGAAATATCAGACGTGCTAAGCGTGTTTGTTCTAAACGTAAGTGATCCTACATAGTTAATTTTCTTGCTCCAAAAAATAACATTTGTAAACCTGCCTTCCTACTCTTGTTCGCTCTTATGAATCTGTAGCCAATACACCTACTGAAGGGGCAAATATATATATATATATATTATATTTCTCTATATATATAAAGATATATATATATAATATATGATATATATATATAATATATATATATATATATATTATACTATATATAAATATATATATATAATATATATATTATATATATTATATATATATATATATATATATATATATATATATATATATAATTATATAATATTATATAATATATATATATATATATTATACTATATAAATAATATTAATATATATTATATTATATATATATATATATTATATATATATATATTTATATTATAATATAATATATATATAGTATATGTATCATATATATATATATATATATATATATATATATATATACTATAAATATATATATATATATATATATATATATATATATATATATATATATATAGACTATATATATTATTAAGATATATATATATATAATATATATATAATTTTAATATATTATTAATATATAATATATATATGTATATATAATATATTATATGATATTATATATATATATATATATATATATATACGATAATATATATATAATATAATATTATATATTATTATATATATATACATATATGGGTTGGCAGGATTTCATTTAGGGGGCAAAGGTTTGAGTGTATATATATATATATATAATATATATATTATATATATATAATATATATATAAATAATTATTATATAATTTATTACCATTATATATAATATATATATATATATATATATATATATTATATATATATATATATATATTCAGGCGCGGCTTTACGGGGGAAGCATAGGAGGCGCTTTTACATTTTACTCAGCACAACACACACACGACACACACACACACACACCACACACAAACACACACACCACATAATAATATATAATATATAATATATATATATATAATATATAGGATATATTATATTAATATTATATATTATATATTATAATATGTGTGTGTGTGGTGTGTGTGTGTGTCTGTGTGTGTGTGTCTGTGTGAGTGCGTGTGTGTTTCAAAAAAGAGAGCATTGATGACCGTAAAGCATTAATCTAGAAAAATTAAAAATTTTACAATTATTTTAAAAAAGTTATGTAACTTACCTTTACAATTTTATTTCATTAGAAAGTCAGCTCCTCTATCTTTTGATTGAGAAAATTTATCAATCACTTTATTATGCTAACCCCATGGTGTTTCTAAGAAAGGTTTTAATCCTTTTTAAAGTAGAAAAATAGCACTCAACTTCGGACGTTGTCATCGGAATGGTTATTAAAAATTTTAATAGTTTCACACTTTCACTAAAAGTGGCTTCCAAGTGATTTTCAGTAATGACATCAAATAAAGCTATAGCTGGCTCCAGACATAGAACGAAATTCTTCTAGGCTATATATTATAGATAGTTCTGTTTTAAGTTTGTTTATGTCAATGAAAGTGTACACTTTACAGGTTTCATTTACATTTTTCTCAGGAAAGATGGGATCATGCTGAGGAAACATTTCCGGCAGAAATAACGTGGCAACAATTAAATGTCGTGAGAACGTAAATCTATCTTTTATCTGACAAATAATTATGTCACATATCTCTTTAGCCTCTCGATTTAATTCGGAGATATCCGTTTTTCTTCTCTTTTACAAGTTTTGTATTGTTTCCTGGGACTCTTCCCTTATTAAAAGAATTTTCCACTCAAAATTATCAATGAACATCTTGATACTGAGGGGATCAGTAGGAACCGACCGGGGCCCCGGCCCCGGCCAACCCCGGCCATTTTTAGCGACCCCGGCCCCGGCCCCGGCCAAAAATCAGGAAAAACCGGGGTTTTCTACCGGGGTTAACTGTAAATTTATACTAAATAATAGAGGGTTAAATCAAACAAAATATAAAAATATATTTTAATTCCATTACTCCTTTGTTATAAATTGATGCAAAATATATAAACATACCTAAATATAATTCAATTTTTTTTTTGGTATTTACTATGATTTCAAATTAAAATTGAAGCCAAATTATAATTTTTCAGAGTTTTCCGAAATCTCTTTTCAAAATTATTTATTTAATTGAATTAATATATATATATATATATATATATATTATATAGTATATATTATATATATATATATATATATAATATATTATATATATATGATAAATATAATATATATTTATATTTATATAAATATATTAAATATATATATATAATATATATTATACTATATAATATATATATATATATATATACTTGTAGATGGAAGAAGCCCTTGGATTCTTTTTAGTATTATGCTTTACTGTCACTTCATTTTATTACTTTGTACCAAATAAAAAATTGTTAAATGTGACACTTTTTCCTTCATTCTAATGAATATAAATTTTAAAAAGGAAAGCTAATTTTCGTCCCGACACGCGAGACCTCTTCAGGCTAAGGGACTGGATTTTATTTGATGATTTTCATCTCTGTGGTGGTTAACGAAGATATAAAACACAAGTTTTATGTTGTGGTGGAAATATTTGATGTTCTTCATATATTGATTGTATATAATCTATATTCACTTGATTTGGGTTGCTGAGTATTGTAGTTGTTACTATTAAAAATGCAAAAGGATTCCGATGATTTTGACGATGGGTTCGTGTGATTGAATATTCTGATCATCTTTAGTATTGTGATATTGATTAGAGTGGCCTGTGTTACGCCTATGACTTGCTAAAGCTAAATTTATGCTGTCCTTGTGCTGGTCATCTTGTATGTTGATTTTTTTTCTTTGCAAATCTATGGTTTCACCCTATATATGTTTTTTTGCAAGTATTGCAGGGGATGTGATATATACAGCTTTGGGGGGAGATTTCTTTTCGTTTTGGGGGTTGGAGAATGTTTTTTAAGGATGTTATTTGATGGAATGAGGGTAATATTTTTTGGTAATATTTGTTTTAACGAATATAATGGTAATTGAGGAATTGGTAAAAAGGAGGTGTTGCTATTTTTCGGGGGAAAGGTGCTTATAGTACCTCTTTTTTGCTTGATTAAATGCTTTGTGCTGAAAAACTCAGGTAGTAAAGTGATTTGAAGTTATTGTGGGATGTATTTAGTTTTCTTGCGCTAGAAGAGGGAGAGAGGCATAACGAAAGGCACTGAGAAATAGAGATGACGAACAGCAATTTGTGTTTTGAGAACGATTAGAAAGCCAAGTATTATAGTTTGGTTTCGAATGTGGTTTTCTATATATAGTTAATTGCAAGTGTGATTGTTTATTCCATGTGATTAAGGTATCGAGGAAGGGGATAGAGTTGTTGGAAGGCATTTCTATCGTATACTGAACTGAAGGATGAACAGAGTTAATATAGTTTAGGACATCATTAGGGTTGGTGTTGGGAGGGAGGGAGACAAAAATGTCATCTACATATCTAATCCATAAACTATTGTTTAATAAAGGGTGGGGTAAAATATGATAAAATTCTGTTAGTATCCAATATTAGTTTGTTACTGGATGGGAAGACAGTGGGTCCAATACTCAGGCCGAAGTTTGTTGTAATATTTGCCTTAAAAATGAAAGAAGTTATGTTGTAATGAGAGATTGGCCTTCCCGTTTCATATATTAAAACAGCTCATTAATCTGTAATTACCAAAAAATATTACCCTCATTCCATCAAATAACATCACCTTAAAAAACATTCTCAAAACCCCAAAAGAAAAGAAAATTCGTCCCCAAAGCTTATATCACATCCCTGCGAATATTTGCAATAAAACATATATAGGTGAAACCATAGATTTGCAAAGAAGAAAAAATCAACATACAGATGACCTACACAAGGACAGCATAAATTCAGCTTTAACAAGTCATAGGCGTAACACAGGCCACTCTATCAATATCAACAATATAAAGATGATCAGAAATATCAATCACACGAACCATCGCAAAATCATGGAATCCTTTTGCATTTATAATAGTAACAACTACAATAAGCATCCCGGTGAAGTTAAGATAGATTTTATACAAAATGAATATCTGAAAACATCAAAATATTTCAACAACACCATGAAGAAAATAGCAGACCAACTGAAACACCACTTGAACTGATGAAGATCAAGAAAGGAATCCAGTCCTAGCCTGAACGAAGGTTCGCGTGTTTTCGGACGAAAATTAGGCTTTCTTTTTAAAATTTATTTCATTAAAAAAAAGTTTCTTTTACAATGTTTTTAATTTGTGTACATTTAGTAATAAAATGAAGTGACAGTAAAGCATAATCCTAAAAAAGAATCCAAGGGCTTCCTCTCTAAAGTAAATATATCACTACGACAAAGTATGTTTCTTAAATATATATATATATATATATATATAATATATATATATATAATATATTATATATATATATATATATATATATATAATATATATATATATATATATATATATATATATATATATATATATATATATATTATATATAATTAAATATTTAATACAACTTATTCTTCTAGAAATCAATTATTTTCTAAAATTTCTTTCGAAATATTTATTTTAATTGAATTAATTAAATGTATTCCTTTTTTTATAATTTAAATTATTAATTAATTGAAATTATATTTAATTTTCATCCTAAGTTTTAAGACTTTCAGTGTTTTTGACTTACATTTCTAATTTTAGCTAACCCCGGCCCCGGCCCCGGCCCCGGCCCCGGCTACCCGCCCCGGCCCGGCCCCCCCCGGCCCCGCTAAATTAGAGCAGAAAAGAAGTTTCCACTCAAAATTATCAATGAACATCTTGATACTGAGGGGATCAGTGACCCTTTTTTTGCAGCCGGCCATAAAAAAAAAGTCTACTGATTTTATGAAAAAAAGAATGCCAGAATTTGAAATTATTACCCTCAATAATTTTAATGTGACCTGACGCAAGGTTAATTGTATTTACGTCTTGAAATTCATCCCCATTTAATATAATATTACAACATGCTTTTATTTCGTCAATATTTTCAAAAACTGTATTTACAGATCTTGAATGAAAGTTCCACCTGGTTGAGATTGAGCGAGGTAGCAAAGATTTTTGAAGATGTTATCCTTCCCACATCATTTTTCAAAGCTTTACGTAAAGCAAAAAATACATATTACAATAAAACCAACACTAAAAACACCTTTAAATCTTTTCTCCCCTTACCTACACAAATACATAACTCTGTTAAAAAAATCTTACCAAACACCATCAATATCACCACCTCCAATACCCTCCCTTTTAAGTACATTCTCAAACCTCACACACACATCATAATCCCTCTACTTCACAATGCATTTACAAGATCCCTTGCCTTAACTGTAATAGCTCTTATATTGGAGAAACTCATGACTTCCATCGCAGACAATATTAACACAAATATGATCTTACAGACAACCCACTCTGCCCTCACCATACATAGAGCCTCCCAAAACCAAACAATAGATATCACTCACTTGACACCTATAATTAACATAGAACATCTACACCTTAGAAAACTTACCGAATCTTTCTGTATAAAC
>JABUQX010093466.1:15000-27500 GCA_015478945.1 Trachelipus rathkii | reverse complement strand
AACGGGTAAGCCTTCCGTGAATGATTCAGCGGACTTAGCAGACGCCAAATGATATTGACATACTGAGAGTTCCAGCGTAGAAAACTGTCAGAAGAGGCTAGCTGTATAAAAGCACACAGCTATTGACTTCATGACAATATGAAAACGAAAACACAGTAAAACTTTTTAAAAAAATGGAAGTTTATAATACGTAAGTAATTAGTATAACTACTTCATCATCTATCGATTGATGCATCTTTTTCAGTTTTTCTACTAAATAAACCCTTAAAAACGTCGTCTGGCAAACACATATAAGGTTAATTTTTTTATTTCGCCAAGATTTAGGCCCCTGCACCCTCTGTATACGCCCATACTATATATATATATATATATATATATATATATATATATATATATATATAATATATTTTATATTATTAACTATCACATATATATAATATATATATATATATATATATATATATATATATATATATATATATATATATATATATATATATATATATATATATATATATATATATATATATATATATTTACTATATCCACCTCTTTTTTTTCTATTTTTCTTTTTTTTAATTATTTAGATTTTTCTCGAAAATTGTATGCGGTGGGGTTTCTATGTTTCAATGCGCACCACAGGCCGCACCACTCACCGCACCGCACCCCCACCGCACCGCACCGCACCACTAACTTTTCCTCGTGCTCCACACCGCACGCCACCGCACGCACTTTTATTTTTTCTTCCGCACCGCACCAGGTAGTTGGGAGTACTAGATAGAAAGTGGGACGTACATGAAATACGGTCATAGAAATACGTACACGTGTGTACGCACGCGTAGCGTGCGTACACATGATGTTACGCGCGCGTAGCGCGCGTACACGTGATAGTAAATATTGTATGTATGTATATGAGTGTTATTTATATATATATATATATATTATTATTATTATTATTACCCCTTCCCCCCTTTTCCCCATGTTCTTTTATGTATATATTTACATATGTGTGCACCCGTGGTGCCCACCGCCGAGTTTTTATGTGATGGACGCAGTCATCAACATTACCCGAGTTTGTTCATTACACACAGAATGCTACACATAGCAAGCGATGGCCATACAAATACACACACCACACAACACACACACACACTATTCCCTTTACCCCTTCCCCCTTTCTCTTCTATCCCTCCATCTCTTTACCCCCACCCGCTATTTCTTTTCTCTTCAGTTACTATGACTACAATTGTTTACCCTACCCCCCTTTGGATGTTGTCATGACTACATCATCATTGCCCCTACCCCCCTTTTGTTCTTTCTCTCTCTCGCACACACACACACACACTTACGTTTCCGCGCGCGCCCGTTTTTCGCCCGTCCGACTTGGTCCCGCAGTCGCCTTTGCACCGTGCCCCGCTTTCCTGCCTCCGCCACCGCCTCTGCCGCCGCCACCCTCGGTTTCGCGCGTTGGTATACTCGTTTCGTCTTTCGTTCGCATCGTCGTTGAGGAGATGGGGGTTTTTTATCTCTACCCCACCTTTCCCCTATTCTCTTAACTCCCACTATAAAATTGGACAGGATGGAATCGAATCCCGTCCTTTCGGCTGCTCGAGCACGGTGATGGTCAGTTCGTCGGAGACGTATCTGACCGTGCTGAAGTCGGCCTGAAGTCCTCCCTTGCTTTAATAAATAAATACGACTTCGAGCTCTAAATGTGTATTATAACGTTAAAAATACGAATAAAATAAATTTCCCATCTCATGCTTTTTCGACTTCACGGTCAATTACCTTTTCTTCAAGGTAAATTACAGGTAATTGACCGCGAACTCAAATTAATCTACCTTGAAGAAAATGCGGTCAGAAAGGTCGGCTTTGACTTCGCGGTTGATTAACTTTTAATCTTTGCCTGAGGGTATAAAAGAAAGACGGGTTTCTTGTCAAAATGAAAAGCTTTATTATAATATATATTATAAATATATATATATATATAATATAATATATATAATATATAATATATAGTATATATATATATTATATATATATATATATATATAATATATATATATTATTATTATTATTATATATATCATTATATATATATATATATAATATATATATAATATATATATATATATATATATATATATATAATATATATATAATAATATATATATTATATATATATATAGTATATATTATATATATATATATATATATATTTATATTATATATATATATATATATATATTTTATATATATATAATATTATATTTAATATATATATATATATAATAATATATATATAATATTATATATATATATATATATATATATATATATATATATATATATATATATTATATATATATATATAAGCGGCTTAAGGAAGATTTGATCTTTAAAAGTGGTTTTTTTTTTGAAAGAACTCAAAATATATTACATTAGATAAAAATGAATAATTTTTATATTTATTTTCTTCTTCTTTCTTTTTCTGTTCTTCTTCTTCTTCTTCTTCTTCTTTTTTACTTCTTCTCTTCTCTTCTTATTCTTCTATACAGCAACAATCCATGAAAGTCACAGCTAAACAGCAGCCAACGCTTACAACACAACAACAGCAACAACCACAACGACAAACAGCTATCATTTCATGAAACAACAACCAAAACAAAGCAACAACTTATGAAACATTCATCTACAACATTCACAGACGCATCAACAAAACAATGCCAATCACCATTCACATTCTACTTATAATAAAATTAAAAGAAACTTTATAAAAAACATCTGAGGACGATGAAACTTAGAGTTATTACAATCAGAATCAAGACAAAAACAACCACAATCCATGAAACACCATCTACGCTTACAACAACAACAACAACAACAACAACAACAACAACATCATCAACAACAACAACAACACAACAACACAAAACAACAACAAACAACAACAACACAACAACAAACAGCTCAAGAATCAGAGTCAAACCAATTACACACTGAAGCAAAAATAAAATTTATTAAAAGAAATTTCATTAAAACATTTACTTTGCACCCCTTAAAGCACTGAAGCAGTAAATCAATGGCTGGGGTACCTAGCAACAGTGTGAATAGTTAGCTTTACTGCTATACTGCTTTACTGCTTTACTGCTATACTGCCTTACTGCTTTACTGCTTTACTGCTTATAATTAATCATCTACATTTATATTATTCACGTATGTTATTAACAAAAAATTATGGTTCAAGTTTCTTAAAAATAATTAGGAGTTGGTTATATTATTATTATTATTATTATTATTATTATTATTGTATTATTATTATGTATTATTATATTATTATTATTATTATTATTATATTCATTATTATTATATTATTACTGTTGTTATTATTATTATTATTATTATTTTCGTTGTTGTAATTATTATTATTATTATTATTACTCGATGTAATAGAAATCAAATTATTATTTTACTCTACATCAGATCGTAAAAACACATGTTTTACCTTACTTGTGATTGGAGGATGTAAGCCTTAGCTCAATTCACCCTCAGCTGTGATTGGGTGAGAATTATAAATGTTCCCTTGTGATTGGTGGGAGTAAACCTTATCTCAATTCACCCTCGATGGTGATTGATCGAGAATTATATATGTTCCCTTGTGAGTCTAAACTCGTTTCAAACTATGGTCGCTTTAACTGTCAAGCTGTGAACAAGTTCCCTACTCTACCTTAAAAGTGTTCCATTTCCAGACGGAGTTCGAAATGGTCCGTCTTAATAGGTATACCTCTGTACAAGACATCATCCAGTGGGAAGTTAAGATACCTGGTTGTGGAGTTGCATTCTTATATAAAAGAAACCCGAATGGAACTGAATTCTTCACGTGTGTTAGTAATTCGTCATATTACAACACAAGACGTGTTTACATGAGTCCCGAAGAATTACTGTGTATATGTAAACACATCGAGACCCTGCTTACTGATTACTTTAACCCTAATGTGGCTTTAAACTACTCGAAAACAGTTATCAGCCAGAGCATAGGATCCAAGGGCAAGCAGCTTACTCTAACCTTCTCTAAACACGCGAACACCATCGGCGTGGAAGTTAGACTATGGGAACGACGAAACGGCTTAGAAGTATTTGAACGTACTTCACATGGATTCTTCATCTCAGGAATACAACAGCTGAAGTGTATGTCAGAGGTAGGCGGAAGGGTGATAAGGCATATGAAGAGAGTGAGTGTGTTATCTAACTATGTGTCAGTCGTTCATTATATGTTATACGAGGAATACTATGCATTCAAGAAAATGCTGGTTGATGATTCTGAATGTTATTAAACGATTCCTAGACACTATCGATGTGCAGAAATTCATACATCTACTTAGGAAACGATGGGGGGTCAAGCATCTACGCCGCATGATCCAGAGACCAAATCTACGTATTTGATATCTTGAAAAGGGAGCTTTTACATAGTGTGCTTTCGGATGGTATTTGATGAGACGTAGCTAATGATAGGACAACGAATAAATGATTCGGTATATTTGTAAAAGATTTACAGAGTATTTAATTTGAGTCATCGTTGAAGTTTTCTGGAATGTCTTTAAACAGTGATTATCACACCCTTATAAATATATTTTAAATTATTGTAACGTAATAATGATAAAATATTTAATATTCTTGTGAATATATTTAATGTTAAAATATTGTAAATTTACGTCGTGATATTAAAGTCTAGCTAGTAGTAAAGGCTTTTAAGTGAAGGTTTTGCTTTAATACCATCAAGTAAACGTCGTATATATATATATATATATATATATATATATATATATATATATATATATAATATATATAATATATATATATATATATATATATATATATATATATATATATATGTTCTTACCATACCTTCGAAAGCTACATTATACCTCGAGCACGCTACGAGTATGGATGTGGGTAAATTCATGTTCTTCAGCCCTGCTACATGCATGGTGGCGGGCCCCACAAGCTGCGGAAAAACCTTTCTGCTGTTAAACATATTAAAGAATGGTGGAATTTTTGAGCATGCACCTGTGAAAATAATCTGGTGCTATAGTGTATTCCAGGAGAAGTTTAATGAATATAATAATATAGTAGAATTCCATGAAGGGATATACGATATTAAATCATTGGAAAATGTACAAGGTCATAAAGTTATAGTACTGGACGACATGCTGCACAAGTTAAACGAAGATATAGCTGAGACGTTTACGGTGTATTCCCATCATTTAAATATATCTGTATTTTTCATTACACAGAACATTTTTCATCAAAGCAAGCACATGAGGACTGTTTCTTTAAACACTCAGTATCTGATTCTGTTTGGGCAAAGAAGAGATATGAGCCAGGTCAATGTTCTAGGGTCTCAGATGTTTCCGTTGGCAAGAAAAGAGTTCTTGAAAGTATATAAAGAAGTTACTTCGGATCCATACGGATACTTGCTGTGTGACCTTCATCCTAGGAACACGCATAGAGTTCTGCTCCGCACCAACATTCTACCGTACGAGGTAGAAACTGTGTACATTCCTGCAAAATGAGTAGTTTAGTTGTAAAGTATTTACCTCTTATAAAAAGATTTAAAAAGCTGAAACCGGCTGAAAAGCGTAAAATAATCTGTGATGATGAGAAGTTCGTCCAGTGTGTATGTGAACTCTGTTTGAATCTTATAAAGGGCAATGTTCCTTTAAACAGACCTCAGAAGGTAAAGCTGCGTCGGCATAGAAACATCATTAAAAAACTCTCCCGTAACATAAAGCAACTGAAAAATAAAAAGAAGGTGCTGCAGAAGGGGGGTGGTGTTTTCCTTCCTCTACTTTTCTCAGTAATTGCTCCTCTGATTACCAAGTGGATATCTGCATAATGAAGAAGGTTGCTGTAATACCGTTTAACGAATATGAGAAAATGAAGTGTAATACTACTTCATCGATGCAGAATCCCCATACTCAGCCTACCCAATCACAGCCTTACGCCGTACAGTCCTCACTGCAAATTCAACCAACACATCAACACCATTTCTCTCGAGAGAACCAACAACCTTTGATTACAGGACAAATTCATCAGCAAACTCTACCTTACAGCTTGTTAGACCCTAAAGTTGAACAGATAAATAATTATGAGCAAGAGGTTTATAGGATATTAAATTCAGACATTAACATACATGAGAAGCGTATCTTATATCAGGATGCAATGCAGAAATTATTAAGCCTCAAGGATTTGCATCTAAAGGGCCCACTAATTAAGTCTGACGTGGAGGAGACAAATCTACCGCAAGAAGTAAAACCTGAGGTGAAGTACGAAGACAACTTAAGAAATATCCTAGAGGAGAGCTTGCCAAACAGGTCTCGCAAATCAGGACTAACTCTCTATAATATTTTAAAAGAACAAATAACTTGGAATGAGTTAGGTCAAATCATTATTGATGATGAGGTAGTTAAAGGATCAAACATTGTGGATTTAATAGCTGATCTCTCGCGCGATTGGAAGAAGGGGGCTGTAACAGGTTGGCCCACAATCAAGCAAGAGCTTCAGACTATAAATTTTCCCCGCTCTTTAATCTTGAACACACGCAGATTAGCAGACTTGGATGATATTCCTAAGACACCAAGACCCGAATCTAGTCCTTCAGGCATGTCCTATGCTTCAGATAAATTCAAACGGGTGGTTAAAGGAAGAATAAGAAAAAAGCCGTACGCCAGTCTTAAATGGATTAAATCATAGTTACGCTATGATGTTATTAATATTATTAATTCAATATATATATATATATATATATATATATATATATATATATATTTATATTTTAATATATATATATATATATATATATATATATATATATATATATATATATATATATATATATATATTTATAACTTGTTCGTTGTTCTAATTTGCTTACTTGTGGAAAAATAAATAAATTTATCATATTAAACACTATGTTTTATATTTCTTTTTAGCATATATATATATATACGATATTTCCTTTTTACCTATATATAATATATATATATATATATATATATTATATATAATATATATATATATATATATATTAATATATATATATATATATATATATGATAAATGTTTTTATTTATGTCAGTATACACCATGGAGGCTAAGGAGGTGGTTGATAAGTATTATTACGATGTGAAGGAGCCTAATAGCTACGGAGGATTCACAAGGTTTGCCTCGAGGTTTCCGGACATTAGCCGGAAAGAGTTGAAAGCATATTTAGAGGGCGAGGAGGCTTTCACTCTACATAAACCTGTTCGCAGAAAATTTCCTACCCGGAAAACCATAGCCCCCTGTCTCGATAGCGTATGGCAGCTGGATTTATCCGAGATGGTTAAATACAGCTCGTACAACGAAGGATATCAATACATACTTTTCACCATTGATGTGTATTCTAGATATTTATGGTTAAAACCTTTAAAAGATAAAAAGTCAGGTACTGTATCTGATGCATTGAGAGAAATTATAGAGGGTGACAGGCGATTGCCAAGAATGCTGTGGACGGACCAAGGCACTGAGTTTCTTGGTCGAGAATTTCAAGAATTAGTTAAAGAGCACGACATGGGGTATTACAATACATTCTCAGTGAATAAAGCAGCTATAGTTGAAAGAGTACAGCGTACTATCAAGGAGAAAATGCACCGGTACTTTACCCGCATGAGCACTTTTAAGTATATTGACATACTACAAGACCTTGCTCATTCTTATAATAGATCGTTCCACAGAACTATAAAATCTACCCCGCTAGAAATGTCGAAAATAAAGCCTACGAAGCTGGATCGTTCACAACGAAGAGTCAGGAAAATAAAGGATAATTCAGGTGTATGCATAGGTGATTATGTGCGAGTCTCCAGAGAGGCGGAAAGGTTTAGGAAAGGCTATGAGTCAGGGTGGTCTACAGAGGTTTTCAAAGTTCACAATATTCGAGACTTCCCTTATGACGGCTTAAAATTATATTATCTGGAGGATTTATACGGTGAAAAGATAAAAGGCGGTTTTTATAAACAGGAAATACAAAAAAATACGCTTCAATCCTGAAAGTAATGTATATAAAATTGAAAAGCTATTAGGCTCGAAAGGAAAGGGTCGAAATAAACAGTACTTGGTTAATGAGGTAGGATATCCTGACAGTTTAACTCGTAGTATAAAAGCAAGTTGAAATAAGAATCATATCGAGTATTCATTTGTGACCATGGCGAGTACCGGACCACTTCTATTACTCTGCCTTCTTCGGCTTCAATGAATCTCATCCTGATAATAAGCTCTCAGACTTCACGACAGAGTTACTGAACCCTATTGACATTGAAAGAGACGTTTATGAAATAGGATTGTGTGAAGTGATATTAAATACAGATGTGGAAAATGTTCCGCATAATCTTTACTGGATGAATGTTTACAGAAGTGTAGACTGTGTTGAAACTATATTGGATGTGAAGAACACAGGTGCTCTAAACCGCGTTACTTTGGGGACGAGAGAGTACTTTTATGAAAGAATTGTAATGAGGAAATCCTATTTTAAGTCAGTTCCTGCAATGTTCAGTTATTTAAATACGCTTCTAGCGAATAGTAATATGTGTAGAGATCTAATTTACAACACAGATATTCATCCCTCTGATGACGAGGTATTAATTACTTTGAGATCAACGGCAGGCATTAACCTTAGAGATATTGACGTGTTTTTCCTCAGGAGATCGTCATGGCAACGGAAACACGTTCATGAACGTAAAGGTTGGTTAGATGTCCTCTATGATGTACCTACTATGCTGAAAAGGGTCATGAAAACAGTGGAAAACGAACATATAACCAAGGAAGAATTAATCGACGAGCAAGACAGGGGGTGTTACATTATACTTGTATTACCTCTGAGATCCTCAAACATCCTGGAATGGCGTACGTCTACACTGATATAGTCGAGCACCAGTATGTGGGCGATACTACTGCTCCTCTGTTAAGGGTAGTTTATTTCCCTGAAGAGAGCAAGGTAATAACATTCCCAAATGTCCACTATCTCTCACTGAACAGGTCACTGATCGGGTCTATAAGAGTACATATAAAGGACGTGGAAGGACGGCCATTTCCATTTACAAGTGGCACATTGATGTGTAAAGTACACATTAGAAAGAAACGTCCCCATCAGCTATAAAATGATGGAGCATTTTTTAACCAGAATTGAAAATCTCATCTATATGCTACTCGATTTCATTCAAGAAATAGATGCCTCTGCAGACTATATAAGGGCCATAATCAATTGCATTTTTTCATTCATTGATGCACTCTTACAGTGTAAAGACAGTATAGGGAAGAAGCTCCAGTCACCTTAGTAATAAGTATGGAAAGAGTATTCATTGGCTCGAGATCACAAAGAGGATACGGTCTTGGAGGATTTTTCACTAAGTTACTGCGAAGCGCCATCCCCGTATTTAGAAGAGGGGGTGAATATCTAGGTAAAAAAGCTATAAGAACAGGCCTGCATACGATGCAAGATATAGCGACAGGAGCCAATCCTCGTGCTTCATTAAAAAGGCGGATTGCTGAGGTTTCTGATGAGATGCTCGATGATGTTAAACGCAAGATAAGACGTAAAATGACGGGACAGGGTAGGGTTAAAGATAAAGGACACAGGAATGCCCCAAACAGGAAAAAGCCAAAGACGAAGAGAGCTCTGAAGAAGAAGAAGAAGCAAGGCCATAAGAAAATCACAGTGCGGAAAAACCCTAAGGCTAGAAGGCGCAAATCTACAAAACGTATTGATGTATTCACCATTTAACTACTAGTTGGTGTCTTTAACTTCGTCTCTCGGCTAACATGTATATAAGTGGAGCACATATGAAGCTTTGTTCATTATTCGGCCTAGCACCGCACCGACAAGATGCATTTCCTTCACCCTGCTAGTCCAGACTGCTGCAAGAACGAATTGGATCTCTTCTCGATGAATCCTACTCAGATCAGCGTGAGTGACAGCAACTTCATCAGCATTAACCCCACCCATTCGATAACCAGCACTGACGTTCCTTTAGAGTTCAACATCCCAGGCACCTCAGACCAGTATCTAGATCCATCTAATGTATTTCTATATTTTAAAACGAAATTGACAAACCCCGATGGTACAGACCTTCCTACAGGTGACGACCACATAGTGTATACAGAGTCGAACTTCCTATACACTTGCTTTAGTCAGATTGATGTTTACCTCAATGAAACTTCGCTCGGGACTTCAGCAGCTAGTTATCCTTATAGAAGCTACATAGAACATCTACTGAACTTTTCTGATGATGCTAAACAGTCTCATCTTCAATCATGTGGTTTTTACAGCTTCAAAGATGAGGCTACACATGTAGATAAAGCGGCTAAAGTCATAAATAACACTTACGAATTCTACGGTCGTTTAAATGGCGATATATTCTCTCAGGAAAGACTTATTTTGCCATCTGTAGATGCTAGAATCCGCTTGTCCCGTTCAAGTCCTAAATTCGCACTTAAAATAAAAAGTAATCCTAATGCTACAACTGCATGTCCAGAACCTATCTTCAAACTGCTAGAGGATGTTAGAAAGGTGAAGTTATTTCCCCAAAGGCATTTGGAAATTGAGAAGTCGCTTTTAACAACCACAGCCAAGTACCCAATCAGAAGAGTAGAAACCAAAGTATTTAACTTCACTCATGGTTTATCAAGCATCAGTATTCCAAACATTGTTAGCGGCAATCTACCTCAAAAAGTAATAGCTGGAATTGTAGAGCACGAGGCATATTCAGGACATTATAAAAAATCAACATATAAATTCGCCCCTTTCAACCTTAGGGGTGTCAGTTTACATGTAAATGGACAGCCATACGGACGTGATTATGAAATGTCGTATAATGGGGTACAATCTCTATGTTCGCGACCTTTCCATGATTTAATAGCCAACACTGTTTCATGCGGTGATAGTGGTACTGGAATGAACCTTGAAGAATACGCGACGAATAGTAACCTGTATGCGTTTGATCTCAGTCCAGATCTTTCAGCTTGTAACGCAAATCATTTAAACATCCTGAGAAAGGGGACATTAGGCCTCAATCTCTCATTTAGCGGGAGTCTGCAGACATCCATTACCGTCATCGTTTATCTGGAACACCCTCAACTTATTGAAATTGACAGAGCCCGAAATGTGCTTTTGAATTACTAAAGATGAATGAAGAAGAAATAAAAGTTATGTTTAAAAACGAACCCCGATTTTTAGGGGTGTTCGCTATTAATGAACTAGACTCTGTGAGGTTGAAGAAGGATAGCGGCTTCGTGTTCAACACTTCACATCGAAATGTGACATCGTCGGGCCACTGGATTTCCATCTACAAGGAGAAGAACGGAGATGTATGCCTGATTGATTCTTTAAACTTGAAATTTATTCTGGATAATCATTACATCATTTCATTTTTAAAATGTAACAATATAAATTATGTAAAAACTTTGGTTAGGGCTGTTCAACCATCATACTCTGCTTTATGCGGATTTTATTGTGTTTACTTCATTAAGTGTTTTTTAAACGACATCTGCGTCAATGATTTTGTAAATATTTTCGATGCTAAAAATTTATATGTCAATGATTATTTAGTTTCCGAATACATGATGAAAGCTTTAAAATAAAAACGTATTTTACTATCCTTTGTTCTTATATATATATATATTTTTAGTATATATATATATATATATATATATATATATATATATATATATATATATATATATATATATATATATATATATATATATATATATATATATATATATATATATATATATATATATATATGATGAATTCCTGATGATGAATGGTGAAGTCTCATGAAAATTCACGTTTATGACGTTGCTAGTTTAAAGGTGGAGGGTTAGACTGTTTCTGTTGAAGGCATCAGTGACGGGGTGGAAGTTGCAGCGTCAACAGCTCTTGGCATTATAGCGCATTTTAAAAAGGCAATAGCTATGGGTGTTATTTCGTATATTCAAAAGTGCTGGTTCATTTTAAAATCTTGGTATGCATGTGTTAGTCACACCTCTGATTTTTCAGATAGACATCCTTACACAGTCCGTGATCCCACAAGAATTCGTGTTATATATGCTTCAGATGATGTAAATGGTTATAGAATGCGAGCTTCAGCTGCAGCTAAGGAGGGACGTGAAACTGTATACTTCGATATATCATTGAAGTGTAATGGAGGTGTTTCAATAATGGATGGGCAAATAGAGAAAATAGTCGAGATAAATAGCATGCTTAAAACATATTCAGTCAGCGTAGAACGATTTAGAATACAGATCCCTCGCCCTATCCGAGTAAAACTTTCAGCTAAGATACGCCTTTTGACCGACCAAGATCTTGATGACTGTGCAAGAACGAAGCTGGTTAACTCCATAATATCCATTGTAAGAACAGAGGTTTCTGGAGAATTTACTATATTTCCGCGAAACGCACATGG
>JABUQX010093466.1:0-12500 GCA_015478945.1 Trachelipus rathkii | reverse complement strand
TATGTATATATATTATATTATTATTATATTATATTATAATTACATATCCATAAATATATATATAATATATATATAGAAAAAAATATATATATTTTAAAGTATATACATACATATATATATATATATTATTAGTTATTATTATATATATTATTATTATTATTATATATATTATTATACAGATATTGAGTTACAGCAGTTATTAAGAGTCATACATATATATATATATATATATATATATATATATATATATATATATATATATATAATATAATATAATATTAAAGTAGAATTTGTCAAGAAACCCGTCTTTCTTTTATACCCTCAGGCAAAGATTAAAAGTTAATCAACCGCGAACTCGAAGCCGACCTTTCTGACCGCATTTTCTTCAAGGTAGATTAATTTGAGTTCGCGGTCAATTATAGCATAATTCACCATGAAGTCTTAAAGCATGGATGGGAATGAAAATTTTTATTCATTTATTTCGTATTTTTAACGTTATAATACACATTTAGAACTAAAATTTCTATATAAAGATGATTTCAAATAAGGTCTGAAAGGCCGCATAGCACGGTCAGATACGTCTCCGACGAACTGACCATCACCGTGCTCGAGCAGCCGAAAGGACGGGATTCGATTCCATCCTGTCCAATTTTATAGTGGGAGTTAAGAGAATAGGGGAAAGGTGGGGTAGAGATAAAAAACCCCCATCTCCTCAACGACGATGCGAACGAAAGACGAAACGAGTATACCAACGCGCGAAACCGGTGGTGGCGGATCCCGGAGGTGGCGGTGGCAGGAAAGCGGATCGGTGCGCGAAGGCGGCGGGGCGAAAAACGGGCGCGCGCGGAAACGTAAGTGTGTGTGTGCGAGAGAGAGAAAGAACAAAAGGGGGGTAGGGGCAATGATGATGTAGTCATGACAACATCCAAAGGGGGGTAGGGTAAACAATTGTAGTCATAGTAACTGAAGAGAAAAGAAATAGCGGGTGGGGGTAAAGAGATGGAGGGATAGAAGAGAAAGGGGGAAAGTAACGTAAGTAGGTGTGTGTGTGTGTGTGTATGTGAATGTGTATGTGTATACGCCACTGTGTGTAATGAACAACTCGTGTAATGTTGATGACTGCGTCATCAACATACACTCGGCTGTGTGCACCTACGGTGCACACATATGGAAATATATACATAAAAGAACAGGGGGAAAAGGGGGGAAGGGGTAATAATAATAATAATAATATATATATATATATATATATATATATATATATATATATATATATAATCATATACGTATTATACGCGTGCGTACACACGTGTACGTATCATATGAACGTATTTCTATGTCCCTATTTCTTGTACGTCCCACTCTCTATCTATTACTCCCACCTATATATATATATATATATATATATATATATATATATATATATATATATATATATATATATATATATATATATATAGTTAGTAAGAATAGTATATATATATATATATATATATATATATATATATATAGATATATATATATATATATATATATATATATATATATATATATATATATATATATATATATATATATATATAGATATATATATGTTTGTAGGTCGTGAATATTGCATAATAATCGCAATTAGATAAGATGTTAAAAAAAGAACATATAATAAGAAGGTAAAGAATTAACTGCCTTCTCTGTGACGAAAAAAAAAAAAAACGAAATGCTTCTTATCTTAAATATAAGCAAATAAATAAATAAATAAATAACTAAATAAATAAATAAACAAATAAATAAATAAATAAATAAATAAATAAATAAATAAATTAATAAATAAATAAATAAATAAATAAAAAAGTAAATAATTAAATAAATAAATAAAAATAAATGAAAACAAAAAATAAAAATAAAAATAAAAATAAATAAATGTATATATATATATATATATATAAATAGATATATAAATATATTTATATTATACATATATATATATATATATATATATATATATATATATATATATATATATATATATATATATATATATATATATATATATATATATATATATATATATATATATATATATATATATTAGGGTTGGCAGAGCACCGAATTTTTGCGCACAGGCACCCCTCCGCACGGGGAGTAGCAGCACCAGCACCGCACCGCACCACGAGTTTTTGAACTTGGGCGCACCGCACCGCACCGCACCGGTACCATGGCGCAACGGTACCGCACCGCACCAATATTTGCGCACCAAGCGCCGCACTGCACTGGATATAAGAGCAGTATATAGCAGCAGCAGTATATATATATATATATATATATAAGATATATATATATATTATAAAGAGTATATATATATATACATAAAGTATATATATATATTTAAATATATATATATATATATATATATATAAATATATATATATATATATATATATATATATATATATATATATATATATATATATATAGAATATATATATATATATATATATATATATATATATATATATATATATATATATATATATATATATATATATATATATATATATATATATATATATATATATGGGAGGGAAATAGAGCTCCCGAAGAGATGAGATTACCCACCATTGGGCATATATGGAGTCTTAGAGTACATCCCATGGCACTCCAGTGCCCAATTGTTCTTCCCTTTTGCGCTCATATCCACATTTTTCTTATATTGGTGTAAGCTCTCCCTTATCCCACAATAAAATACAATTACAGACAACACTTTAAATGTTAATAAAAATGGGAAAATGGCAGCTACACAGCTGGCCTCGGAAAAGCCTTTAGGGGTGGCTTTCAAAAATAATCCCTTATCCACCCTACCCTCATCACCATTAAAGGCCATTGACAGCCTCCGGTGATGAAGTTGGTGCCGTCACGAAATTGCCGTCTTGTTTTGATGTACGGTCTCCTTTCTTCATAAATTTGTGTAACCTTCTCGGTTTTAAATCTAATTTTAATTTTGTTGAACTTCACCTCTCCTCCTCTAAACCTTTTTACATCTTTACTCTTAACCAAAACTTAGTTTTTGAGCTGTTCTGGACTTCAAACCTACTCTGCTGGACCCTCACTTATTCTCACTTTTCAGCCGAAAGCAGTTGTGCCTAATGTCTGCAATGTTGTTTGTTCCCGTGTCTTTGATTTGGAGTTTTCTGAATATTCTATCTAATGGCTCAAGCTATCCTGTCAATCTACTACTAATTTCATCTGTTCTGCATATTTGTCTCCCTAACTCAACTGACTATTCTAAATTCTTCGACTACTTAGGCTCCAAATTAGAACACATTCTCTCTCTTTACATTTCTCTGAAATCATCATTCTTGGTGATTTCAACGTTCACCTTGGCCAATTGCTTTCCTCTAAATCTCAAGATACAATTAGTGATTTTCCTAACACTTTTCAATCCAGAATGACCTCGAGGAGTTAGTGCAGCTCCCTACCCATATCTCTGATCATCTTTGAGATGAACCCAACATTCTAGACCTTTACTAATCTCTAGTCTTTCTTCTTATTCTGTTAAATTCTTTCCTCCTCTGGGTTCCTCCGATCACTCTCATATCTGTTTTCTGTTCTATCTCAAAGTCTTCTGCAGGAAAGACCCCCACCTACTGCGAGAAAACGTTTTTGGCACTTCGATGCTGTAAAACAGTAATGACCGTAAGTCGGACGACTTCGGTCGTACTTTGACTCCATGAAATAACGACAGCTCAGTGGAAAGGTTCTTAGAGTGTGCAAAGTGCGAGGTAATTCTCTGGCATGGAGGCGTGCACTCCATTATCTTTACCTTCAATTAAACCTAAAAAACCTTGGTTTAACTCTGCTTGTTCTCGTGCTATTAGCCACAGGGACGCTGCCTTTAGGAATTATTGTAATTTTTAAATTCCAGAAACCTTTACAACTAAAAAATTCTTTTCTCAGTAGAAAATACAATAATCTTACTTGTTCCCCATCCTCACGTCCTTCTGGACATTTCGATAAAATGCTCCCTTAGATTTGCTTGTCCTTTGCCCTCATTTAGTATCAACAGCAATAACTGTCGTTTAACCTTCTACTAAAGCTGAACTCTTTGTTCAAACATTTGCTTCTAATTCAACCTTAGACAATTCCAGAGCTATTCCTCTTTCTCCACCTCCCTCCAAACATATTTATATTAATATTGTAATTTCTTTTAAAGTTATTTCTGCTTATATATAATTATATATATATATATATATATATATATATATATATATATATATATATATATATATACACAAATATATATTTTTTTTCCTATATATATATATATATATATATATATATATATATATATATATAGTATATATATATATATATATATATATATATATATATATATATATGTAGGGTGTCCACGAGGGTATGTTACAGCGGTGTATCACCGTACGGGATGTTTAAGTATGAAAATGTGTAGGAATAGAAGTTCGATTATTTAATTCATTAAGGAGGATGGGATATGTTACGTTGGTGTCAGCGCACGCGAAATACGAAAACCGCGCACAAACATGTGAATGTCGAATGGGATGATATATTTTTTATGGCTTCTGTGAAATGCACAAAAAATGAGGTTGGCTCTTCCTCTCGACATTTTTTGATATGGTTGTTCGTTTCCACGCAATGTACCCAAACAACTAGACGCTCTGCATAGACATATCATTTGCGTTAATAAATACAGTTACATGTACAGGTTTTTAAACAAACTCGTCAATGTTACCAACAATAGTTTTAAACGGGAATGTGAAAAGGTTGAAGAAAACAATGGTAGTCAAGACAGTTCATAATATCGATACATGTAATGTAATAACGTTGTTAATAGTATCATAACAAATTTGAACCTATGAATCATATCCACAGCATGCAAGAAGGGAGAAGAACGTCAGATCGTTTCAACTTGTGCATACAGTATTTACAAATGTTGTTCGAAAGACGCTTCCATCCACGCGAATACATGCCTCAGCCTCTCTTGGCGCCAGGTTTTTGGCTAGCATGCCAACACGACAGTGATGTCGGCTGATTCCACATGCGTTGGTTATTCGGACGGCGAAGATCATTGGCGAGGTTACTGTCATTAAACCCAGCGTACACGGTATGCTTGACATACCCCCACAGAAAGTAGTCCATGTTACGTCGGGTGAACGCGCAGGCCATGGAAATGGACCAGATCTTCCTATCTCATCCTCCCGGAAAGGTTCTGTCGAGTTAGGTCGTCACTATAGCTGCATTTTCATGTGTGCTGGGCACTCATCATGTTGGTAATATATTCTTCGTCTTGTCCTTAAAGGTATATCACTCATGAGGTCAATAAGGACGGTCTGCAGGAAATGGAGGTAACGCTGTCCTGTCAAATTTCCCTCGAAGAAGTAAGGCCCGATAATCCTACTATTGAGTATACCACACCAAACGTTGACTGAGTATGATACCTGGTGATGGCTAGTGAATGTTATATGGGGGTTTGTTTCCGCCCAATGTCTGAAGTTCCACCTGTTATACATACCGTTATTGGTAAAGCGAGATTTATTTTCCAATAAGTCCGGTACATCCATTAGAAGGCAATCAATGACAGCCAGGAATCCCAGCCGCCGTTGTTGGTCTCCATGATGCAAACCATGCACAATGTGTGGCCTATATGGATACATGTTGTATGCAACACGAATCCGTCGTATGGTTTCATTCGATATTCCCAAGACCGAACTAGCCTGCCGTAATGAGGATGTTGGATTTTCATGGGTGTATAGCAGAATGTCCAGTTCAACGTCGAATGTACCGGACGATGACCCCCCCTCCCGTATGTGAGGGGGCTTGAACTATTGACTCCTGTACCTTGAAACCGTCCGTAAACTCTATGGAATGCCATGTTGCTTGGAGGTCGTGATGTGGATAACGTTGTCCATATTCTGCAGCAGCTCTGAGAGCATTCCTGTTTTGCGTAATGTACACCTCCAACATGTCACTCTTTTCTTCCTGCGTATACTGGTCACATGTTCCAAAATGTATGTCTCTGACTAAACAAACCACTCTGAAGTTATACGTTTCCCTACACTTTATTACGGATAATTTGTAGGTTATGAACTTATTTTTATGCTATGTTTATCCGAAATGATACTCGAAATGTGACCTGAATCAATAGATCATGGAAGGGTGGGAGGGTGGTTTGATTTACTGATTTACTGCTTTAGGATCAGTAAACTGTTACACTTTACTATGATATTTTATTCAAAGAACTTATTTTTATGTTATGTTTGGATAAAACTTTGTTATGTTTGCAATTATTCGTTGGGAATTTTGATAGTTAGGTAAGGTTATGATAAATTTGTGTTAATTATTATTATGTTAATGTAAAAAAACTTTGTTAAGTTAGCATATATTCTTTGGTCTGTATGATAATTAGAGAAGGATATGATAAATTTTTGCTAAATATTACCATGTTAATGTAAAATTAACATTGATATGTTAGAGATATGCTTGACAGAGTATGAATAGGTTACGTTTTTGCATGCTATGTTAGATACTTTACTGTTGTTAAGTGTAGAACTTTGTTAATGTTAACAGTTTATTCGTGTGTAAGGTGTGTTAGGTTTGTCGTTGTACATTATATTCTTAGTTCAGGTGATGCTATATGTTAGCTTTATTAATGTGAAACTTTGTTACGTTAGCATATATTCGTTGGATAATGTGTGTGTATGATATTTTATTCAAAGAACTTATTTTTATGTTATGTTTGGATAAAACTTTGTTATGTTTGCAATTATTCGTTGGGAATTTTGATAGTTAGGTAATTTGTGTTAAATATTAATATGTTAATTTAAAAAACTTTGTTACGTTATCATATATTCTTTGGTCTGTATGATAATTAGAGAAAGATATGATAAATTTTTGTTAAGTATTAACATGTTAATATAAAATTAACATTGATATGTTAGAGATATGTTTGACAGAGTATGAATAGGTTACGTTTTTGCATGCTATGTTAGATACTTTACTGTTGTTAAGTGTGGAACTTTGTTAATGTTAACAGTTTATTCGTGTGTAAGGTGTGTTAGGTTTGTCGTTGTACATTATATTCTTAGTTCAGGTGATGCTATGTTAGTTTTATTAATGTGAAAACTTTGTTACGTTAGCATATATTCGTTGTTCAGTGTGTGTGTGTGTGTGTGTGTGTGTGTGTGTGTGTGTGTGTGTGGTGTGTGTGTGTGTGTGTATACGCATTAGTGTATGAATATTCTTAGATCAGTATGATAGATAGATTAGGTTATGATAAATTTTTGTTAAATATTACTATTTTAATGTAAAATTAACATTGATATGTTAGAAATATGCTTGAAAAAGTGTGAATAGGTTACTCTTTGTATGTAAAGTTAGCTACTTACTGTTGTTAAGTATGGAAGTTTGCTAACGTTAGCAGTTTATTCGTGGTTACGTTAGCATATATTCGTTGGTTAGTATATAAAGAACTTATTTTTATGTTATGTTTATCCAAAATGATACTCGAAATATGACTTGAATCAATAGATCAATATATCATGGGTGGGGTGGGGAGGGTGGTGTGGGTGGTTTGATTTACTGATTTACTGATTTACTGCTTTAGGGTATGTAAAAGCGCAAATTTTTTACGTTATAAACATGGAAAGCATAAAATTTTTATTAAAAACAAAATGATTAAAGTAAAAAACAAAATAAAAAAAAATAAATAAAAATAATAAAAATTTGAAAATAAATTGAAAAAAAAAATAAACACTAAGAATAAATGTAAAATGAAATTAAATAATAATAAAAAAAAAAAATTAAAAAAAAAAAAAAAATTAAGCACAAAGTATAAATGTAAAATGAAACTTATAAAAATAAAGTTTGAAAAATAAATTTAAATAAGTAAAATTAAAATAAATAAATAAAAAGTTTTAAAATAAAAATTAAAAATAAAAAAATAAAAAAAAAAAATTAAAAATTAAACACAAAGTATAAATGTAAAATGCAACTTATAAAATGCATAAAATCATTTTCATGTTTCGTGTTGATATTTTCTGAAAGGGGGGAGGGGGCTGGAGCCTAAAAAGGGCTAAGTCTAAAAATATTCCAGGTTATCTGGAAGTGTTAGGTGTGAATATTGCGTAATGTTTCATAATACTTAAAAGTCACTTCGCAAAATATTTTTTGAAGTGTAACAATGTGTGTGTGTGTGTGTGTGTGTGTGTGTGTGTGTGTGTGTGTGTGTGTGTGTGTGTGTGTGTGTGTGTAGCATTTATTCTTCATTCAGTAGTTAGATGGGGTTAGTTATGATAAATTTTTGTTAAATATTACTATGTTAATGTAAAATTAACTTTGATATGATAGAGATATGCTTGAAAAGTGTGAATAGGTTACTCTTTGTATGTAGTTAGCTACTTTAATTGTTGTTAAGTATGAAATTTAGTAACGTTAGCTGCTTATTCGTGCTACGATCTAGACTCATTTTTTTACAGCCATGTGCGTTTTAGCTATTAAACAGTGAAGACGTTTCGTGATTTGTCTTAAAACGTGCTCTCTTTTCACTAAGTGTATTTCGTTGTGTACAACATGCTTAGGCCTAACAGATATACCTCTATAGAAGATATTGTACAATGGACAGTCAAGATCCCTGGCTGCGGTGTTTCATTCTTATATAAAAGAAGACCCAATGGGTTTGAATTTTTTACGTGTATTAATCAACCTGTATGCTCTAGTAACAAACGTATTTTTATGAGTGCGGATGAACTACTCAGTATATGTCACCACGTTGAAGAATGGATCAAGGAGTACTCTAAGTCTACCGAATTTTTAGACTCCCCGAAGATTGTTATTAGCCTAAGAGAGGGTCACGATGGTAGACAACTTACTCTCGCCTTTTCTAAGTATGTAATTACACACAGTATGGAACTTCGAGTATGGAAGACGTGTAATGAATCATGTACATTTGAACCTACTACTCATAGAATCTGTATTAATGGTATACAGCGGCTGAAATATATGTCTGAGGTTCGCAAGAGGGTATTAATGCAAATGAAGAAGACTGAAATACTGGGTAATTACGTAACTGTGGCTCATTATATGCTATACCAGGAATATTATGCGTTTAAGAAAAATCTAACTGATGATACTGAAACTATCATTGAAAACTTCTTAAAATCTATAGATGTGCAAAAATTTATTTGCATGTTTAGAGAGCACTGGTATAGATCTATTTACGCAGATAATCCAAACTGTGAACATACTGCGATATCTGCACGCGAACTTTTCACATATGTCTTAGAGGATGGCATCACCGAGTTAAGAAACTATCTGAGGAACAACGACATAAATGATAGGCCTATCTGTAAAGACTTAGAATGTTTAAATTTGAAATCATCATAAAGGCAATGTACATGTAAGGAATAATGTTATATATAATGAACTTGTAAATATATTTAATAGTAAAAATTTGTCTGTCGATGACTATGTAGGTTTTAGCTGTGTTATAAATGCTTTAAAATGAAAAAGTTGTTTTTTACTAACCTTAAGCTTAAGCCCTTGTATAGTAAAGACGTAAGAAAGTAATGAATTGAATCAATAGATCATGGTAGGGTGGGAGGGGTAGGGTGGGTAGTTTGATTTACTGATTTACTGATTTAGGGTATGTAAAACATGCATTTTTTACGTTATAAACATAAAAAGAATAAAAATTTTAGTAAAAACAAAATGTTTTAAACAAATAAAACAAAAAAAATAAATTAAAAAATAAATAAAAAATAATAAAAATTTGAAAATAATTTTTTTTTTAAATGGAAACAAAAATTAAACAAAGAATAAATGTAAAATGAAACTTATAAAATAAAATAGCAAACAATAGATCAATAGATCAATAGATCATGGATGGGTAGGAGGGTGATGGGGAGGGCAGTTTGATTTACTGATTTACTGATTTTCTGCTTTAGGGTATGTAAAACTTAACAATTTTATCAAAAATATATTTTTAAGCAAATAAAATAAAAAGTTTTATACAAAATATGACTTGAATCGATAGATCAATAGATCAAGGGTGGTGTTGGTTTGATTTACTGACACTGATTTACTGCTTTAGGGTGTGTAAAAACGAAACAAATTTGCGTTATAAACATAAAATGAATAAAAAAAAATTAGTAAAAACAAAAATGTTTTAAACAAATAAATTAAAAAAAATAAATAAAAATTTTTTTTAAAAATTAAAAATAAATTAAAAATTAAACACAAAGAGTAAATGTAAAATGAAACTTATAAAATAAATTAGGACAAAATATATTTTAGTTGACGTTTATAAAAGAAAACGAGATTTTGAAAAATAGAAATGTCAGTCTCCAACCTTTAGAAAACGGGTGCTCTTCCTCCAGTCCTATTTATCCTTCCTCTTCTGTGTGCTCTCCAAATTTCATCCTTCTATGTCAATTTTCAATGTTTTGGGGCTCAGCCCCTACACCATGTGAACGTAGCGATACGTAACTTCGTGTGTGACGAAGTTACCTTATAAGAAAGGTGTATACCGAGTTTCATCCTTCTGTGTCAATTTCCAAGGTATTGGGTACAGCCCCATCCCTCAATGGGCGTAGCGTCACGTAACCACTGCTGTACAGGGGTCACCTTATAAGAAGGGTGTATACCAAATTTCAACCTTCTATGTCAATATTCAAAGTTTTGGGGCACAGCCCCAACACCATGAGGGCGTAGTGTCATCTTACCTCTTCTGTATCGATGTTACATCCTAAGAAAAGTATACCAAATTTCATCGTACTACATCAATATCCAAGGTTTGGGGGCTAACATTCACCTAGTTATCACCACCACTCACGGGCGGAGCCCTATTCAAGGAGGGGGTGTTACATGCCTTAGAAGCTCACCAACTAACGCAAATTACGCAGATGAGCACAGACGCAAGCTTTGAAGTGAAGGAGATTAAATTCAGTAGGAAACACAGAAGATGGAAGAGAATTCCACAGAACAAAGGTGGCAGGAAAGAAGGAAGCACCGCAGCGAACTAGCCTGAGTTACCAATATCCACAAAAAACTCATGCGCAGACACAGCACCCCTTGTGCTACGAGGGCGTCGTAAAGGTGGTGGTGCGCGAGTAAGTTCCCTCGAGCACCTGCCGCTGCGGTACCTATAGAAAAAGAGATAAGAAGCAACAACATCGCGCCGCAAAGATAGAGGTCAAGTGAACTGAAAGTATGGAACAGTTTATAAGTCTTTGGCCTTTGACTCGACTCGTCCAAAAGCCCGGGGAAACCAGAGCCACCCTTCAGATATAAGAGCAGAACTCCATACAAGGCGGATGAAACCTTTGTATAGCTGGAGTAACTGAGAAGAGGAAAAAAGGTTTGCAGTCTAAACAGAATTCTCGAGGGCCCTAGCAAACTGCTGTAGATGTGAGGCTCAAGACATTTTCTTTTGTTTATGTTAATTCCAAGGATGTTTATATTGTCAACAGGAGAGACGAGAGAACTAACCAAAGAAATAGGAAAGTTAGAAGGTGTCTTAGATAGGGAAATTTGCAGATGTTGAGTTTTTAAAGAATTAAATTTCACAAGCTGAGACGACCCCACCTGGAATTCCCATCCAGATCTGCGAGAATAGAATCGAAAGATTAAGACGAGAGGCAATTCTAGAAGTAAAGAGGGAGCAGAATTGAAATGAGTTGAAGAATAAGGGTCGAGTCATCAGCATACGAGTGGATAGAGTTAGATGTGCAGGTGAGAAGATCATTAATGAAAATGTAAGAATAAAGTAGGAGATAAGACAGAACCCTGAGGAACACCACAATTGACAGAAAAGACGATGTTGCCCAGTCAAAAACAGCCGATATTGGAGCGGGATTTGAGAGAAAACTAGACATAAGTAAGTAAAGAGAAAGAGGAAATTCAAAGGAAGGGAGCTTGAGAGCAGTGACGTGCCATACCCGGTCAAATGTTTTTTGCGATGCCAAGCGCCACCACGCAAGTCTCCCATAGTTCCTGCGTAAGGGCGGAAACCATAAAATCAGTAAGATAGGGAGTATATCGCCAGTCGACCTCGAGCGCGCAGAAAGCCATACTGGCGATCGGAAAGAAGTGAATGAGATTCCAGATGATCTAAGAAATGAGTTTTGAGAAGGGGTTTCAAAGATCTAGATAGAATACAAGTGAGAGCTATATGGCGATAGTTAGAAGGATCAGAGCGTTTCCTTTTTTTCGGAACTGGTTGGACATGTGCGTGCTTCTCCAACACGGAGGGAAAGTGTTAGTATTGAGACATAGAGAGAATAGTTGAACGGGGCCAGCCCGGAAGCACACTCCCTCAAAACACGGGAGTGAATGCTATCTGGGCCACCTAAGCTCTAACGTTCATAGATTTTGTGGCTCACACCCTATCAAATGTAAATAAATGTAACACAGGTAAAGGCATAGGACACCTGAGAGGAGAAGGAGGAGGAAGAGTGAATATCAGTGAAAGT
>JABUQX010093465.1:22500-30570 GCA_015478945.1 Trachelipus rathkii | reverse complement strand
GGAAAACACAGCTTCCTAAAGCGTAAGTAAAACAATCTACTCTTATATTTTAGCAACATATCGTATTAACAAAAAAGATCCCCGACATGATCGATATAAACCATTCTTTGAAACTAGTTCATGAAATTTCAATCGAAATAAGTAAGTTATATACTATATATATATATAAATATACTTATATAATTATAAATATATATATATATAGTATATATATATATAGTATACTATATATATAATAATATATATTAATAATACTGATTTTATATAATATATATATATAATATAATAACATTAATATTATTTATTTTTTATTTGACCGTACAGCTCTGTTCCCGGCTGAGCAGAAGGGTGTCAGCGGTGTTTACCGCAGCCTCCTGCCTCTATTTACACTATCCCCTCAAGTCTCGCCCCCCACCGCACCTCCTCCACCCCCACTCTATCTCTCCCCAACACCCGACCCTCCTCCCCCCATCTCTTCCCCTCCCTCCTCTAGATCTCCTGTTAATTCCCGTACCATCCCCACATCCTTCTTGGTTCTCCCCTTTCCCCTCTCCTTCCTAATCCCCCCCGCCTCCCCAAACATTTTCCCTAACCCCCACTCTCTGTGTTCGCTCCCAGTCTCACTTAAGATGCCCAGTAACCATCTTAACATTCCCTTCTCCCGCCCTACTTACCCACCCAACCCATTTCCTCCGAATCACAATCTCCCCTTTCACCAACCCTATTCCTAATGCCTCTGTTCCCTTCTGCTAACCCCACCAAACGCCTCTCAACCCCTTCATCCTCAGAACGATCCACTTTTCTCCTGGAGACCCTGGCATTCAGCCCCACGGTTCCACCCCAGTACAACACCGCTGCGTACACAATTTTTCAAAACATCACTATATCTGTAACTTTTCGTGTGAAATAAAATCCCCCCCCCTTGTTCCCATAACTCTCTTGACCACTCAAAGCTTTTTCTCATTTCCATTCCCTACCTCTATTATTACTCCTCCTTCATCCCTCCCCTACCCAAATCCCCTTAAATATCCTTAAAAATCTTACTTCCTCCAATACTACACCCCCTACACTAACCTCTAACCCCTCCCCTCCCCACTTTCCTCCTCCTCAAAAACTAACACTTTACTCTTACCTGGTGATTTATTTTAAGCCCCTTTGCGTCCACACATTCTCTCAAACTCACTCACCAAAATACCTCAGCCCCTTCCGCTTGTTCTTCGCCCACATAGGGCAGTATTTTCCGTCCGCAAACAGTATATCATGTTCACGTTCCCTTCTATGCATTCCCATTCATCAATTTCCACCCCCTCCCCTCCCTCCACCATTCCTCTGCAAACACTCTCCAAAAAACAAATGAAATTAGCACGGGGCGACAAGTTTACAACACCCTGCCTCAAGCCATGCCTCCTCACCAACCCCCAAACAATCTCACACTCTACCCTCCTAACCTCTCACACACATTCTACTGGCTTAATTCCCTTATAAAAGGCCCAATACCCTTTACCTAATTATCACCCTCCCACTGCCATTTCCTTTCCAGACACCCTCCACAAATTCGACGTCCTCTTTTTTCCTCATCAATGCTTCTCTAAATCTCTAAAAACACCCAAACCACTTTCCCGTTTCCTCTCTATTACCACCTTTTCTCCACAAGCATCTGTAGTGTAAACACTATTGCGTCCACACACCCTCTTCTCCGCTCCCTAATCTCCTGTTCCTTCCCCCCATTCTCCCCTCCGTGGCTTAAATCCTTTCAACTCATCTCAATCAGGTTATTCTCCCCATACACTCCCTACCACACTACAAGAACATTAATACCCTATAATTACCACATCCTCTATCCCCTTTCTCCTTCTACAGGGAACCAGAACAACCATCCTCCCCAATCCTGTGGTGTACCTCCCACTCCTCCGCAGGTAGTATATATATCTATACAGCCATGCCTCCACCCTACCTCCCTTCTGCAAACAAACAATTTTCATTTCTCACACCATCCAGACCGCGGACTTTTCCCTTTTTTGTTCCTCCTTTTTATTTCAGAGGCCCCCTAATAATTTCCTCCATGTGTAAGCATCCTCCCCTCCCTCCTCACCCATATTTCATTCCCCATCCTCAACCTCTTGCAAATCTTCCCTCCCCTCCCCACCCCACTCATTCAAAATCCACTAAAAATACATCCCCCCACTCTTCTACTCACCTATCCTCTCCTCCCGTATCCACGCCGCCCATCTCCTCCCTTTAATCCTCTCCCCTTAAACCCCTCCTTCTCTTCCGTTTTTATTCACTCTTTTCAGAACATCTTGCTCGCACCCCGAGTTAAAAATTTTCCTCACTTTTCCGTTCATGACAGCCATTTCGATCCTTTTGGCTTTGGTCTTCGCCCCCGCTCCACCCGCCCTCTTTGCTCCACTCTAAACCCTGTCTATATTCTTCCCAGCTCTTTTCTCTCTCCGTACTCCCAACCATTATCACCATATAAGCTCCTTTTGTCCTTTTCCACCACCTCTGTCCACCTCCTCACTCCGACCATTCACTCCCTTTCCTTCGGCCTTTTGCACCCCACCCTTTTACTTGCCCAGCATACCCTTCTAGCTGCTTCCACAATTATCGCCTTCTTTAAAATCTCCATTCCACTCCCCTCCACCCTCCCCAATTCCCTCCCTCTCACGTTCTCTCCACCTATCCTCCATACCTCTCCTAAACTCCCTCTTACACACTGTCTCCTCCAATCTTGTTCCACGCTTCTATCACTCCTACTCTCGCTTTTTTTCCCCTTACCTCGCTAACCCGTCACCTCTGCCTCCCATACCCTTATCCTTGGCGACCCACCAAACTAGCTGATCCGATACCCCCTCCTCAGCCGCCCCTTCTAAATACATCTTACATCAATAGATCTACCTCTACCTTCCCATTTACACACAACATAATCCAATACCGCCCTCCCCCCGCTTATGCTCACTTCCATGTTTATTACTTTTCTATGATTACGTTTGAACCATAATTCCCCACTATCATTACTTCTTCCTTCAAACACAACTCTAACAGACTTTTTCCATTAACATTCCTCTCCCCTACCCCAAGTGGTCCTATTATTCTTCCCACCCCCTCCTCCCACTCCTGCATTCAAATCTCCAAATAGAAAATTTTATCTTTACCCCCAAACCTTTGCCAAACACATTCATCTCCTCTGTCTGAATTCTATTTTCCTCTCTCTCCTCCCCTCGCTCCATTTCACCTGGTGCATTATGCGCCATATAAAAACCCAGCCATTTTTCCCAGGGAGCGGGACCGAATTGCACTCTTACCACATGATATCCCCCAATCACTGACTGTGCACACCTTACTTAATCCCACACAATGTTTCCTTCATCAACTATTCCCCCACCCCTTTCCTCGACGCCTCACTCTTCGCTTACCCCTGATATCACTCACCTTCGCTATTCCTCCAAAGAAGGTCCATCTCCCTCTTTCCCTTCAGTCATCTTAGTTTTCAGTGTATTCCCTAGCACAGTCCAACCTTATTTTTCTCAACGACATTACCCACTCCCTCCCTTCTTTCAAATCCCGTCTTACCCCTCTCACACGTTCCATACATCCCCACCCTAATATTCAACCTCTCTTTCCCCCCAATCTCTTCCCCCTTCTTTTACTACTATATATACAACTCAAGGCTTGCGCCACGCTTATGTCGGGGACTCCCCACCTAGGCACACCTTCCCCAAACACTAAGCCCACCACCCCAGCTCACCAATATACCCAGCAATATAACCAAAACCAATACAACTGCTGGTAGATTTAAATACAACTATCAAAAGGTTAAAACTCACAGCTCTATCAACTTTATATTCATTCCTACACTTTTTTTCTTCACAAACTTTTTCTTAAAAATTTTCACCCAGGTTAAAACTTTATTTATCTATTTAAAATCTTTTATTAATATTGTAAAATTCTATAAAAATCCCCCACATATACATACATATTATAATAACACAAAAGAAACACCTTCAATTAATTATCCCCCTATATCGCATTTATACACCAAATGCAATATTTCTACACACACATCATAACCCTTATTCGTTCAAGACCCGTAAAATACACTCCATAATAATACAGCATACTATTAAATTTCAAATAATAACCCCTGTTCTTCGTTAAACCAAAATATATTATATACTCATCGAAGTAGAAAAATCACATACCCAGGAGTTCTAATTGGTTAATACTTAAAAATAAAAATCCCCACCTTTTAATTTTTTACTTCTGCTAACTATAACAGCAATGTTCGTAATATTCTAACATAAGAAATTCATAAATATTTTAAAACGGAGGTCAAGGTAATCTATCAAGTAACCAATAAGTCACTTATTTCACTCCTGACTCCAATAAGTCTGTGACATTTTATAAAAGCTAAATATATAATATATATACTATATAATATTATATTATGAGCCCAATCCAGGTGAGAAGATCGCCTTAAGTAAGCAAGCAATCGATTAAAATAACTTCCAGTTTAGCTTCGATATAAGATAACATCAAACCGTGATGCCAAAATATTTACGTTGCATTCCACAGTAAATTCTGGTGCAGCTTAAATCATTAAAGTCTTAAATCGATATATATACTTATATATATATATAATATATATAATATATATATATATATAAATATATAATATAATATATATATATATATATTATATATATATATATAATACCAAATAATAAATAAAAATAAATATATATATATATATATAAATAAATTATATAATATAATATAATAATCTATAATATTATAAATATAAATAATATATAAATAATTAACTATAAAAATATTACTATAATATTCATGATATTAAATTAAAATATATATACACACATGAAATTTGAAACACTAAATATTTGACAACCGTTTTACTTAAATAACACTAACCAATATTACACTCCCTCACACTTTACTTCTCTATCAAATATATAATTAAATATAGATTATTGTAAGCCCACAAACCCTAACACAATGTTTTGGTCGACTTATAAATTCCACTCATAGCTGAGATGAAAAAAGAAATTCAAACAATCCTACACAACCGTCAACTGAAAGTCAATCATTCAAGCGACATCAACTACCAGGACTTCACATCAGATTTGAGGATCCGATATACTCGATAAAAAAAAGAGTCCTAGACAAAGTAAATCTTTGCCAAAAAAAATAATCTACCGGAAAAAAAAAATTGAAAATAATTCGTCAAGAATCTGATTGAAAATCAAGTCTTTTAATAATTTCTTAATATTTTCAAACAATTGCAAGTATGACCATAGTATGTACTTTCATGAGATTCATCAACTTTCCAATGTATAACCTTTCCGCAATCTTTGCTTCGTATTACTGAAATACACCGATTTCATAACTTACTATCCCAACTTGAAGACTAAATATTCTTCTCCAAATCTTAACATGACCAAAAACTTTACATCCAATTAGCGTGGCAGACGTTACCTTTTACTACATATATCGTAACACCTTAAAACTTTTACCATTGATCAACTAAATCTTAGAATTTCATTCCCAACGTGATTAAGATAACCTAAACTTTGCTTATTTATTTTCCAGATTAATCCTCCCACGAATAACAATAATTAACACAGACATAAACTTTTACACAAATTTCGTTTTAATAAACGTTGCCACTGAGTTAATTACAACTGGGATTAGTATTCTGAATTAAATTCTGACGTTCTCTCAAGAAACCATTTCTGCAATCAATTATTGTTTGTCGCTTCGTCACAATGTACCAATATCGAAAAACTATTTGCGCGAATTTTCATCAAGTAAGGCCTATATCTACAGCCGATTTTAATATTATATATATATATACTTATTATATATATATATATACTATATATACTATATATATATACCACTAATATATAATTAAACTAAATAATATATATATCTATAATAATATATAATATAGGAACTTTCGCTTTAAAGGTGTTAACCCGATTATATATCGAGAACGAACGATGTAATCGATTTTGTTTCGATTATTTCAAGGCAATATACATACACAAGGTTCCAATAAAGTTTTTTTTATTTTTTACAACTTATGAGCTTCATTCTAAGCCTACACATGTCAAAGATAGTCGGCGTCTCCCGGCCTCAGCGCCGGGACGACGGGGGGGACTTCCGTCCCCCCCATCTGTCCCACCGTCGGCTCAGAGCCTTAATAAAAATAAAATAAGAAAAAAAATGAAAACAAATTAACATATAAAAATTAACATGATATAAAAAGCAAAATGTGTGGCAACTTTTTCTCTTCTATTAGGGGTTTTAAATTTAAATACGTCACAGTGATTGATTAACGATCTAGTTCAGCATATTCAATGTAACATTTTATTATTGTTAACATCCTTTTAAAGGGAAGTGCATAATTATATATACTATATATAATATATATTATATTATAATACTTATATATAATTAGATATATATATATATATATAGGATATATATAATACAAATATAATATGATATATAATATATATATTATAAATAATAAAAAATATAAATATATATATAATCTATAATATATAATATAAAACTAGTAATATATATATATATATTATTCGAATTATACCAAAGTATTATCCATACTCGGTCTAATAATCGATATAGTTCGATATAACAAATATCGTATCTCAGACGAAAGATTGAATTTATCCTATGTATGTAGATATGTGTTGTTGTATGATAGGTTGCATGTAATGTATGTTGATTATTAAATGGTTGCTGTATGTACCTTGAATGAAAGATACTTGCCCGCTAATATTTTTTTAAAACTAATAAATTAATTTACAAACATGGATATCAAAAAAGTTCTTTGAAGTTGTTTGAGCGGATTCCACTTACCGTTTAAAGTATATCTTCAATCACAAATTAAAAAACTTACCAAACAAAAACATTACTTAGGCGTGCCCTAAGATTTTTAAAAAAACTTAACTTTTCTAAACTTAGAAATTTTTCGAACAGAAAATTTTTTCAGAAAAAATTTAGATCAAATACTAACATATTGTCCCATAAATTAAATATAATATATATATATATATATATACTATAGTATAAATATATAGTATATAATAATATATTAGAATATAAATATCATATATACGGACTATAATAATTATTATAATATATATATCATATAAATATGCCTTAATTGTTACTTTCCGGGGCAGCCAGAAAAATTAAACAACTAAGTCCACTCGATATTTAATGGGAATTAACGATACATTAAGGTGTGCCCAATTGGTGCAGGTTTTGCAATAGATCTAGAGCGTTTATCGCTACTTTAGTGAAAAATTTTACTACTTTTATTAGCTATATTTGATTATTTATTGCATTTTATCATCGACGAAATATTGGCATTCACTTTTTTTTTCAATGAAATCTAGTGACCTTGTGATCATTTGTAAGTTCGGCACACTGTTAACAAACAGTCAGATCAGTATTGGTTCAAACTTTATATTCGTCGGTTATGTTAAGTGGAGTTTCGTCACGCGTAAAGTCGAGAAATGATGTAGTGGATTTGTGTTTCATATAATGCCAACGATTGGAGTTGCAGTGTTTTTGCAATATGTTTAATATGTGACACACTGTACAGTAGCAAAAACGTACATATTACGTTGATTTTAGTCCAAGAGTATGATAGGAGCATGGTTAACTTTTCCGTATATATAATATATATTACTACTATATAGATATATATATAATACTGATATAACATATAACTACTAATATACTACAATATAAACATATACAAATAGCATAGTTATATATATATAATACATTATATATACATATATATAATAATAATAATAATATACTATAATATAATATATATATATACTTATTATAATATATAATATATACTATTGTATAGATTATAATATCATATACGCTCTATAGTTCATATATTTTATATATATTAATAATTTATATATTAATTTCATTACAAAAAGTCACAGTACAGTGGACAAATATGCCAAAATCTTACTTTACCGCTATAAATTG
>JABUQX010093465.1:0-17500 GCA_015478945.1 Trachelipus rathkii | reverse complement strand
CCTAAATTAACTTTATCCTAGTCTGTCATGTGTTAAAACAAATGTAACGTTTAGCTCTTTTCATCTTTAGGATTAGGGAAAGAGTCCCAAATAACTGACACTGTATCTAAAAAAACTTTTATAACTACCAAAAAAACTGAAACACATTTTTGAATTCAGCGAACATTTATAATGCAGGAAATTTTTTTTAATAATTATTAATTTTAATAAATATTTCCCAAAAAAAATTCTATAGCATCGAAGTTTTAAACCTTAATTTATAAATGATTACAATAAAAAATAAACGTTTTCCTTAATATGTCTTTTCAATATTTATGGTAACCTTTTAAAAACCATCAGTGTGGATTTTTTTTTGGATGGTTTAAACTTAAAAAATTCGATTTATTATAAAAATATATTCACCACATTCATGGTTGAGGAGACTTACGGGAATAAATATATCCTAGTGTGGCCATGCATTATACCAGTTAATAGAGTAAAAAAATTTATTACTAATTATTCATTTCACTTTTGCAGTCATAATTTTCAAGATGTCTGCCGGGTTTCATATTGGGGGATGATGTCTTATAGGATTTACTTTGTCCAGGACTCATTTTTTATCGAGTAACTCGAGTCACTCAAGTCGCTTTTGATATAAGATGGATGAAAAAATTGAACATTTTTTAAAATAACGAAATGACATGTAACCACAGCGGAAGCAACTGGACTCCCTTTCTCAGCTTCCCCCCGACCGTGCGTGCTGGTGGAAAGTTTTAAACTATTAACAGTATTTTCCTTGAATTTAATAAATCGAAAGAAAAAGTAAAAATAATTGACTCAACTATTGACCATGCGACTTTATGGCGACTCTAGTCACTCAATCAAAAATGAAGTCCTGGTCCTTCCCAGATCTCAACACATCCCCCTAATATTAGCTCGGCATACATCTAAAAAATACGACTGCATAAGTTTCCCTTGCCAGGTATTTTCTTACAGGATTAATCCCCATATAAAAGTAACTATAAACAGGGCCGAAACCCCTCTCATTACTAAATTTAATCAATCATATCAAAAAAAAAAAGGTTAAATAGTGTTAGGACCTATCAAGTTATCATGAAAAGTTTGTTACGTATGACATGAGTCTAAATCTATGTCATTAACCAAACTAATCTAACCTTTACAGATTTTTCGATGTAAAGAAGAAGACATATGAAAACAACTAATAATATTGCTATAAAAAATCGTAAATTCCGCAATTATTTACTAACCACATTTAAGAATTCTGCTTTCTGGAATATCAAAACAGATTTGAATTTTAAAAAAATATCCTAGTTAGCTCAATCCAGAAATAATATTTAAAAAAAAGTGATCTTGGCGCCAACTTTTACGGATCAACGACACAAGCAAAAATATATATAAATATATATATATATATATAATATAATATATAAAATAATCATATATATAATATATATATATATATACTATATTTATTTATATATATATATATATATATATATAATATATATATAGATACTTATAATATACATATATATATATTATATATGATATATATATATCTTATATATATTTATATATTATATATTATGGTAAAAAACGTATTAACATTCTGGCCGCGCCAAGTGCTCGATATCGATATATCGAGTTAAAATACCAATCTATCGAATTCTATCCATATGTATGATATATTATAGAGTATATATAATAATATATAATAGATATATAATTATAATATATATATAATATAATATATGATATATATTTAATATATATATTAATTATAATAGAATATATATATATATATATAGTTATATATATATATTATATATATATATATATAATAATAAAAAAATAGTGTTCAAATAATATATTGAGTAATATATATATAAGACTATTTAGAGACCTTTTATTGGCTTCTCGTTAAAATATTATCTATATACATCTAAATGTTGTTTTTTTTTTAACTAAAAGAATCCAAGGGATATACCCACTGAATGCAGATCGGGGTCTCATCGCCTTCGTGCGAACTACGGCGGTAGGGACTAACCTCCCCCCTCCGCGGAGGGTCTCCGGAACCCCCGCTCTTTGGTCATTGGGTGTCGCGGGGGTTCCTCGCCCCTCCCCTACGGGAGTACTACAACAACGTCCCCCCCTGTGTTCCCCCGTCGGCTCAGAGCCCCTAAATATGCCGATGTAATACCATCTACAAATAAGTAAATACTACTACTTACTAATATACTAATGTCCCAAGCACACACCCCCCAAAAAAATAGCCCCAATTTTTGTTTAAATTTTTTTATTTTCATTTTTTTACATTTTATCTAACTAAAATTTCAAGGATTCCATAAATGTTATATATCTAAATATATATGATATATATATATATAATATAATATAATATATATAATATATAATATATATAATATAATATATTATATATATACATATAGATATATATATTATATAGATAGATATAATATCATATATATTATATATTATATATATAATATATCCCGATATTATATATCATCTTACTGACTTCTTTAACGGTAGTTCTATCAAGATAGTCACAGTTACTTGGGCCTTTTAGAATAAGAATTTTTATCTAGAGAATATATTTTTTTTACGCTATTTGCTTAACATAATTGTTTACAAAATGCTGTAGTGCGTTGTCCATTCAACAAAATATTCTATCACAATCACCTCACCATACAACTACATAATCTTAAATATTTCAAATCGACTAAATCAAATGTTTAAGTTAAGTTTGGAACACCAATAAAAAAGCAAACCGTGTTCAATTCTAGACTGTACCGCCTTTAAAATGGCGACGACTGCTTTTGTTACAAGTATCTTGATTTTAGGAATTAAGAATACTGCGCAAATGGGTTTAAGCGATCATCGAGTATAGTCCGACACATCGATTTTGAATACCATAAAAAACAGTCGAGTCCCAGACATATGTAATCACCCATGCCATCATAATATATAATACTATATAGTCAAGCCATATATATATACTATACATATATGATATAAATAATAATTATATATAATATAGTATATAATATATGAACACTGTAGACAGCGCACCACCACGTTTGAGACCGGGAAATATTTCTTACAGTCAAAAACATTACATAGCTAAGAAACAGTTACGAGTTTAGTCGTTCTTTTAAAGAAATGCTTTAGTGGACAAGGCATCTGGCAAATTCGAAGAACTGCTTTTAAGCAGTAAATGATTCGATATATCTTCAGTATAGGTCACGTGAATTGAACTTAATTCAAAATTATTTTTAGAACTAGAAAATTTTTGCTCATCAAAAATTTGCGGTCCGCTATTCACAGTATAACCGAAATATATCAAATTTTATGCAATATCGAACAGATCAGACAAGACAATATTTAATTCTTTAACACTAATACTAAATATATTATATATATATATTAATACTACTGTAATACGTCTCTAGAACTATACCCATTCATCGTATTAGTTATATCCATCTTAGATTTGTAGATATAACTAATAATATATACTAATATATATAATATATGGTAGTTATGCATAATTCATACCCACCTAAAACACTATTTTAAGTTAGAGAAACTTGGCATGTAGATATAGACCTTATTTGATGATAAAATCCATGGAAACATAGTTTTCCTCGCTTTGTACAGAGTGACCAGAAATCGACAAACAATAAATGAATGCAAAAATTGGTTCTTAGCGATAGAACGCCAAGAAATTTATTCCCAGATATTATCCAAGTCCTTAAAGTGCAAAGTCACGATGCAAACAGAATAAAACGCAAAATGCATATTAGGATATTTGCTGTGTCATCATATATAGTACTATTCATGGGAGGGATTTCTGCAGAAATACCGAATAACAAAGTATTAGTTGTGGCTTAGATACGGGATATAACGATTCTAAGATCATAGTTCACCATAGTAAAACATGTAAGTGATTACGATATAAGCGCTAGCTAAAGGTAACTCTGCCATGGAATCGGACGTAAGATTTGTCAGTTAAGATTTGGAAGAAGAATATTTAGTACTATCAAATGGCATTTAAATAACGAACTGAGATTGTATTTCAGTAGTTGGCGAAGAGAAATTGAATTGATATGAGCATCAAAGCTACAAATCTAATGATGCGAATACAGCGAAATGTTGCAAATATATATAAGAAAAATAGACAGTGTAGGAGTAATATAGCTTGAGTTCAACAGATCTGACAACAAACCTCAAATTTTTTCCACGTAAATGTTTTTTGGCAAAGATTTACTTTGTCTAAGACTCATTTTTTTATCGAGTAACTCAATCACGTCAAATCGCTAGGGAAGTCGTGAAATTTCCACCATAGGTAGCTTGAGTCGCTTCAAGTCGAACTGATCATTGACGTTTTGCGTAGAATCTGTTGAATTTTTTTTTCAGTTAATAATGCCATCTTCACTGCGTTTAATTAATAAGCCGACCAAAACAGAGTGTAGCGTCTTCTTAAATACTATCAATTTTGATATAATTAAAAGAGTAAAAATTTCAGATTGTAATATTCAGTGTTATTATAATTCAAAACAAGGTAAATTAATTCTGGATGTTTCAATGGGTTAAGTATAACTATACTATATATATACTATATTAATACATGTGCTAAATTCAAGTGTATATTAAATGTATATATATATATATATTATATAATATATACTAATATATATTATTATCAAGAGTACAAACTGAATTAGAGTACTAGTTATATTAAGTAATATGACGATTCTTTATTAAGATTGAATTAATACATGTGCTAATTCAAGTGTTTAAACTGATTATCTCTGTGATAATTTCTGTTAATACATGTGCTAATTCAAGTGTTTAAAGCGATGTGATTTACAGATTCTTGTGATGCTGTTGCTTATCCTACACGAGGTAGAGAAGGATAATGGTACATCGGTTAAGGCTGTCATTTTATTAAAACTGTTTCAAGAGCTAGAGTTATAATTTTTATTCTAGTGAGGAGCATAATTTATATTGTCTCAGAAAGCCTAGCTATTAAATAGAATTCTCAAGCTTTTGCATTTTTAATGACCATTATCATTCGCAGGTATATTTTCCAATACGCTACACTACTTAAAAGGGCAATAATGATGAATCAGATAAATATAAAATAATTTACTTTTTTAATGAATATTTTCCAAAGTTCATTTACAGTACTTCTCAAAGAGAAAATAATTATTAATGATAGCATGTGACAAAGAAAATAATGAAAACGGAAAATGGAAGAAAATGACTTGTAGATTCCTTTTTTTTAAAGTGGATTCTTACCTTTTCAGTGCCTTCAATTTCCTTCATTTGCCATCGTCCGCTATCGTCTTTCGTCCACTCCACTTGAACTGAATTTACACCGCTAACGTTTCCATTTCCATCATCAAGAAATTCCTGACGGTGAAAAATAATTGTATAAAGATGAATTGAAGATACGAAAAATATTGAATTTAAATTGTGTTAAAATTTTACAACACAAAATTGCACTGCATTAAAGTCTAGATTTGGAAATCCGACTATTTCATAACACAGATGCAGATGCATATTTTAACATAAAACTTTGAGGGCTTGACATACCTCAATACATTTAATTAATCACAAAATATTTTAGTTAAATGGTAATCCCTTTACCTTCGTCAATGTGCTGTACTGTCTTGGGTCGTTACCGAATTTCACTTTAACTTCTTCGTGACCGTAATCTACTTTAAAAACGCGGGGGAATGTAGGCCAAGGGTAGTCTTTGCCCCTTGATGGAGGAGGAGGTAAACAATCACAACATGTGTCACCACCACCAATGACAATAACAAGAACCACAAACAACAAATTTCCAACACAACCATCCAACAACAACACATCAAAAATGCACCAAATGCAATTATAACGCACATTCCCTTTAACACTATTACAGCAAAGAAGAATTTATTTTAGTTATCTATGATGCATTCTATATAAGAGTTCGCTCACCGGATCAATAGTATCATAGATCCATATATCAGGATAGGGTATTGGGAGAGGGTGTTTGATTTACTGATATACTGATTTACTGCTTCTAGGTTATTGTATAAATATGCAAATTTTTAAGTTATAAAATAAAAGAATAAATGTTTTAGCAACCTAGAAAAATAAAAAGATTAAAAAAAAGAAATAAACTTTTTTTGCTAATTATTTTCAGTTAATTTATTACAGGAATTAGGATCAATAGATCATGATCAATAGATCATAGGAAGCGGCAGTGTGCGGGTGGTTATTAACTTGATTTACGAATTAATGCTTTGGTATGTTCAAAGGCAAATTTTAAGGTTATAAACATAAAGAATAATTTTTTATTAAAAAAAAATGTATTAAAGAAAGAAAACAAACAAAAAAAATAAAAGTTTTGTGTTAATAAACAAAATATGACTTGAATCAATTGATCAATAAGCTCAATTAATCAATAGATCATAAAATGTAGAGTGTGGGTGGGTGTGTTGAATTAACTGATTGACTTTTTAGGATAGTAAAACATATAATTTTATCAAAATATGACCTAATCAATAATCATAGATCATAACAATAATCAATTATATCATAAAGGGCAGGAGAGTGGGTAGTGGTTTGATTAACTGATTACTGATTAATAGCTATCTAGGTATGTAAAAATGGGATTTTTCTTTTACACATAAAAACAAATAATTTTATAAAAACAAAATGTTAAGAAAAGAAAAACAAAAATAATAAAATTGTGGTTATGTTAAACAATATGACTTTATCAAATAGATCAATAGATCAATAGATCAATAGATAAATGATCTGAAAGAATAGGAGGGTGGTGTTTGATAATATTACTCTTTTAGGGTATGAAATCATCGCAATAAATTTTTAATAAAATTAGACCTGAATATAGATCAATATATCATAGGATCAATAGATCTAGAGGCAGGGTGTGTGTGTTTGATTAATGATATTACTATTTATGCTATTAGGATGTAAAATGCACAAAGTTTGTTAATTATAAAATAAAAAAAATTTTTTTATAAAACAAAATGGTGTAAGAAAGAGACGCAAAGTAAATAAAGTTTTTTTTATGTTAAACAAATATGACTTGAATCATAGTCAATAGATCAATAGATCACAAAAGTTCATGAAAGGTCATATAGAGATGGTTGAGTGTTTTTACTGAATTACTGCTTTAGGTATGTAAACATATATTAGTAAAATATGACCGGATACAATGATCATAGAATCAATAGCATAGGAAGAGTAGGAGGTGGGTGGTGGTTTTATTACATCTGATACTGATCTACTGTTCGCTTCAAACGCAAATCGCTTTAAGGTTATGGTATCACAGATAACTTTTAATAAAACAGAAAAGTTTTTACAAAAGAAAAGAAACAAAATCAATAAAATTTGGAAAATAAAGTTCGAAAATAATTAAAATTCGAATTGCAGAAAATTGCCGTCAATAAATAACAAAGTGTAAATGGAAATAAAACTATAAAAAAATTTTGAAACATAAATTTAATAAGTAAATAAAAGGTAAAATATTATTAAATGTAATACATAGATATAATTGACACAAAAAGCTTGTTAAAAAAAATAGTTTCTCGTATATTTAGTGATGCAGAAAAATTAAAATTGTTGGCCTGCTTCGATCGATCTATAGATTCATAGATCAAGTAATCAGGAAGGTAGTAGTGTGAGTGCGGGTGTTTGATTAATGATACTGATTTTAGGAGGTAAAACGAAATTAGTAAAATATGACTGAATCATAGGAATCAATAGATCATAGATCATGGAAGGTAGGAGTGGATTTATATTAAAATATTTTTGACTACCAGCTTCAGGGTTTATAAAGTCAAAATTTTATTTTAAAACAATATAATTGAATAAATATTATTTTAAAAAACATTTAAGAAAAAAACAAAAAATAAATAAAAATTGAAAATAAAATAGATAAAAATAAATAAAAGACAATTTTTAATGAAAGTAAAAAAAAATAAACACTGGCAACTCAAAATAAGCTAATTAAAAAAAAAAGTTAGAAAATAAAAATGAATAAAAAAAAATAAAAATTAATTTAAAAAAAATTAATACAAATTAAATAAAGAGAAAAATGTGTAAAAAAAATAGTTAGAAAAAATTTATTTTAAATAAAGATAAATAAAAAAAATAAAAAAATTAAACAAAAGTTTAAATGTAAAGCAAAGTATAAAAATAAATAAGGAATAATGAATAAAAAAAAACAAAAAATTAGAACAGTTAATATAGTAAAGAAATGAGAATAAAAATCTAAATGTCGTTGTTCAACATTCTTCAGACTTTTTCTAACAAGATTCCAACGAAACATTGATGCAATTATTTGAAAGGAACAAAGAAGTTATTAAAGTAATGATGTTATTATATTATTTATCCAATGTTTACTAACTCCGTACGCACCGGTCAGCAAATCCGTACCAACTCTCTCCTTACTCAAGTTTTAAATTAAAATACATACGTTTCTTCTTCCTTTATTCATTTCTTTTGCTTTTGATGATATTTTCATTCGGGACCCCACTCAATGGGGGTCCGCACCTTTCGACTTATAACTTCATTTTCAAATCTACAGGGTTCAATAACATTATATAAGAATTACAAAATATGACTACGAATATTATTAAACTTCCACGCACCGTCTCCAAACTGTGCCAAGATGCCAACTGTCCTGACTCTTCTGACTCAACTCATCTTCTAACTCTTTCCTTCTATGACCCCTCCTACCATCCTCTCCTTTTTGCTCCATTTCCTTCTTCTTCTTGTTTTGATTCCAGTGCATTTTTCTTTTTAGAAGGCCCCCCTCGGGGGGTCCTGGACCCGAAGCCGAATCGTAGAATCCTTCTCCATCCGTTCCCTTACCAAACCTCCCCAAATTTCACTTCTACGATCATTTATGTTTAGGGGGCTGCTCCCCCTTAAGTGTGGCCTAGGTACGAATACTGGGCGGTCGAGCAATATACGTTCATAATAATATATTATAATATATTATTTATTATTATTTATTATTATTTATATATATTAATTTATAATTACGTTATTATTTATATTCTTAATAATTAATATTAATTAATTTTTAATAGTTTTTTTTTTTCATTTATTTATTGTTCAAGAAACTCGTGTTTTCGCGGATAGAAATGCGAAAATTTTACTTCGGGTTTATTCCGTTTACTCCGTGATCCAATATGTATTCTCCACTAAACGTATTATATTTATCATATTATTATATTATAATAAGTATATTATATATATAAATATATATAATTAATTATTATATATAATAATATTATATTATAAATATAATATAGACAAATTGGCACGATCCGTTATCCCTTACTCCGTACTAACGATAGTTTTTTCAGTAATTAAGATAACGACTCTGTTACTTTTTATTTCATGCTAAACGCTCGATATTCCGTTATTTTTTTCCGTTTACTTTTTAGTCCATTACATTTTGTTTCATTCTTTATTGTTTTCCAATTATTTAGATCTTTATATAAATAAGAATAGATATATTATATAATTATATATATATATAATATATTTTATATATATATATTAATATATATATAATATATATATTTATATATTATATAATAAATATATATAAAATATAGTAAATGAATAAGGGAATTTGCAGTTATTAATATGAATTAGATGTGCTTTGAACTGATGTATGAATTTGAAGAGTGTGTGGGAACACTTCCGAAAATCGGCTAACATTGCAATTAATAGAGTGATACAAATATGTGTGTGGGTTATTGATTGCATATAATAGGTATTTGGGGCAATTGATGGTCATTAGTAAGGAGGAAGTCATGTGTAGACGTAAAGTGAAGAATGTAATCTTCAATATAGTATTGAAATTACCGGTGAAAGATCAAGAACGGAGGAGAGTGCTTGATTGGATTGGGAGTTGTGTAACAAGGCGTTTGGAAGATGTTCCGAGGGATTGGAGAGTAGCAGTAATATACCCTATATAAGGGAAATGAGTAGGTAACTGTAGAATTATGCGAATTAGTTTATTAAGTGTAGTATTGAAATATATACTTATATGTTTTCGAGAATCGAATCGAGTGACTGAAGACTATTGAGACAATGTGCGTTTTAGAAGTTGTAAGAATTGTGTCAATCTTGTACATTGAAAAGCATAAATCGAGAAAGAGGAATAGAAGAATAATGTATTTAGGTTTAATGAATTTGCAAAACAGTCTATGAATGAATTATACGAGCTTATGCAGGGTTATGATTATGTGTTGTTTTAAGGATTCTGAATGAATCAAAAGTTATATGACGATAGTTAAAAAGATCAGATGTGATTAAATGGATTTGAAAGTTATTGTTTAATATTAATACGGAGTGGCACAGGAGAGTGCTACTTCTTTGTTATCAATTTGTGATAATGGATGGGTATGAATAAATTAGAGGTGGATGCAAGATGGTGTTAGAAATTCAGGGGTTTGATTCGTTTCAAATTTTCAAACGACTCCACTCCACTCTCTTCAATTACGACTCCCCGAACTCCGATCGATCACATCTCTGTTAGAATGATGGGATATGAAGAAATTGAGAGGATCCATACATTATTATATGCGGATATTGGTTTGTGAGCTAATCTGAGAGTTGAGAGATGTAGAAGATTTGGCAGGGTGTAAGAAGATGTTGAAGTAACGTAATAGATAATTATTTGTAATAGAGCTCAGATGGTAATATGCTAGATCTGCAGGGAACAGTTTGAGTGATAATAATTAGTATTAGTTGATGAAAGACATTGATTTTACGAGTGAGTAGGTAATTGCAATGCAGGCGAGTGCTATGCAATTATGTTGGTACAGACCAATCCTGGGTCCTAGGTCTTACATTATTAGTTTTAATAATAATGATATTTGAAATAAACAAGCGTGGTATAACAAGCGTTCGTTGTTAATCTCATATGAAAAAGACTAAAGTAACGGGAGTACAGCACTTCGTTACTTTCCTTTCATAAAACGGCAATACGATAACGCACTATTTTCCGAGACGGATAACGAAAAAGAACTACTTATGGTACATAACGATGTCACCTTTATATTATATATATTAATATAATATATATAATTTAATATAATAATATATTATAATATATATATATATATATTATATTATACTATATATAATTATATATATATATAATATATATATATACTCTATAATATATTTTATTTTACTCTTCTTAAATTTCAAAACATTTCAGTACATCTATATTTTCCGCAACCATATAGCATATAATAAAAAGGCATAGTCTTTATTTGATGGAACTATCGGTCGAGACCAATGGAACAAGTAAAAGTAGAAGGAGAGTGGAATGATCAGTAGGTCGAGGGAAAAGATGGAGAATGTGAAAGCGACTATTCGAAAGACGGATCTGCAGAGCAACACTTGACGATCTTGATACTAACAAGAATGGATGGTGAGAAAGTCTTTATTTCTCCCATATTTAGGAATTTGTGATTTACCTGGAATGAATTTTTGGTTAGGTTAGTATATATTAATGTTATGTGCTATGTATGTTATCTATGTTATGTTCTGATTATCTTATTGATAATTATTTAGACTGATTGGGAGTTCGCTTATGTAAAGCGGATTAACTTTATTATATATTTAACAACATTCTTTAAATCCAAAATACAACTTGGGAAAAATAACTTAATATTTATAAACAAAACAAATAATTTTAAAATGAAAATTCTGGAAACCTTCTCTCTTAAACTTAATAAAAAATTAAAATAATAAAATCTTATTTATTTCTTTGAAAAATAGAAAGCTCTTTTTTAATGTACCCACGAGTTAGTGTTTTAAAACTAAAATAATATATATATATAATATATAGTATATATATATAATATCTAAGATATACTATATAATATATTATATTATTATTAATATACATATATATATATATATATAATATATATATTATTTAGATTATATATATAATTATAATATATATTATATATATATTATAATATAATATATATATATAATATAGATTTTATTTTTTATATTTTTTTGTATAATTATATATATTTGATTATTATATATATATAGTAATATATATATATATATATATATTATATATATAATATATATCTTAATTAATATTAATTATATAATATATATATAAAATATATTATATAATATTAATATATATATATATATATTATATAATATATATATATATATCTTATATATATACTATATTAATATAATATATATATAATATATATATATATATATATATAGTATATTATCTTATTATTATAATATAATATATATATTTATATATATATATATTATAATTAACATATAATTATATATAATATATATATATTATATATATATACTATATAATAATAATATATATATATATATATATATATTTAGTATATAATATAATATCATATATATATATCTTATATCATTATATATATAATACTATATATAATATAATTATATTAATATATATTATATATATATATAATATAATTATATATATGTATATTTATATATATATATAATATATATATATTATATATATATATATATATATCTAGTAGTATATATATATATATATTATATCTTAATATATAATTATATAATATATAATATATATATATTATAATATATTAATATATATATAATATTATATATATATATATATAAAATATATATTATTATTACATAGTAATAATATTACTTTTAAAAAAAATTTGATTCTTTTAATAAAATATTAAATGGTAATTAACATTAAGAAATTTATTTGGGAAGGAAAAAACGAATTCTAAAGAATAAACAAATAAAGAATAAAAATCTTTTATAATAAATTAAATAATAAATTCATTGAATTTCCTTCTGACTAATGTTCTTAAGAGTAAAATCTCCAAGCTATGGCGTCAAGATTTCATATTTCACTTAAATAATAAATAGCTAGGACAAGCTATACTCTGTACGAGCGAAAAATACGAAAATTCGCGGTTACGAAAATTGTAATTCGAATACGCAGGAATAAATTTCAAAAAAAAAAATTTCTCTCTCTCTCCTCATCTCTCTCTCCTCTCTCTCTCTCTCTCTCTCTCTCTCTCTCTCTCTCTTCCTCTCTCTTCTCTCTTCTCTCTTCTGTTATTTAATAATAATATATATTATACTATATATATGATTTATATATATATATATATATATATATATAAATTTTTATATATTATATATATATTATCTTATATATATATATATAATATATATATAAATATATTATATAATATATATATAATAGTTATAATATTATATAAATAATAATATATATATATATATATATAATATATATATATATATATAGTATATATTATAATATAAATATAATAAGTATATATATTATATATATGTAAATATATTATATATATATTATATATATATAATTAATATATATTGAATAACGATAAGTTCTCTTTTTCAAAAGCATCAAGATCAGTGTACTAGGGTCTACACATTTCTAAGCCACTTGTTAGGTTATTTTTAAAAAAAAAAAATAAGTTAATTTTTTAGTTTTAAAAACCATTAGATTTAAGTAATAATTTTTTTAATTGCTAAAATTATAAAATTTAAAAATGTGTTATAATGGAAGGAATCAAATCTTTATATTGAAAAAATAGATTAAAAGCTATATCCTAAGAACAATATTAATTTTAAAAAGTCGGAAAGCATTACTTTCTTAATTCCAATAAATCCAAAGCAATAATGTTTTCTAATATATATATTATATATATATATATATATATTAATATAATATATTAATATTATATATATATTATATATAATATATATATTATATATAATATATAATATTATAATATATAAATATATTATATTATATATATATATATAATATATAACTACCTACCAATTATATGCTATCAAGTCTCCCATACAGGCGATTAGTTTGCAGCCTGGCAATAGCAGAAGGCAAAAATGAAGCGGCAAAATGGCTGCGAAATTTAAAGCAAAACAAGCAAGAAGTCTCGTATTTTTTTCATTCGTTTAACATCAGTTTTCTGTAGTTCAGTCACATTGCAGTTTGTAAATAGTGTTACGAAAAAAAAAAGTTAGAAGCGATAAGATTGAAAGTATTTTTCTATTTATATTTAGAACTTAAGTTATACTGATCACTATTAGTATATGCGAAGTTACAGAGTTCTGAAAGTAATTGGATGCTTCGGGGCTGACATAGATAATCATACACAATTATAAGGAGATGTGTAGATTGATTTACCTTAACTACTTACCTACCACACACTTGCAGCATCTTTCATCCATAAATAAATTATTGGTGATTCATTTTCAAATCAGATCAGTTTCAAAAAAATATATAATATATTAAAATATAGTAGGAATAATATATAATTATAATTATTATTATATATATATATATATATAATAAATATAATTTATTACAAATATTGAATATTTTTGATTGAATAAATTTCTCAACATCACCATAATTCTGTATAATATTTAAATTTACATTTTTTTTTACTGTTACAGAATGGCGACGGTAGACGCTTGTCGGGATACCAATATAAAAAACGAAGGCTCGAAAAAGATGCAGGCGACAAAAGCACAGGGTTAGGTCTTTCTTGAAGTAAGTCACGGGGGCTTAATCAACCATACGCACCACTCCACAAGTCATACAAGAACGATTATGTAGTATCTGCAGCCCCGTTCACCATGATTAATACTCCAATATTAAATTGTACTACTGCTCTGGTTAAGCTAATACAGCGTTAAAATGACGATTGAACTACAAGTGTTTTCAGCAGCTCAACATCCTTTTGGATGCCGATCAGCATATTGTGACTTCACAGATAACGATCAAAAATACTGATGTGGATATTATGATGTTGCTTTTCTATATATGATTTGGAAATTTCCACAATAGAAACAGAATGTAATTAAAATGTTACCTTTCTTATAATCTGTAATCGAGACTTGTCAGAACATGCAACAACTGATGTATGTATTTTCTTAAAATATTTTAATACTAACTACAACTTCCCGTCTATTTACAATGCTACAACAATTGAAGCTGTAGGTGATATAACATCACAACACGTAGAGCTGATAAATATTCTTGAATCTCTCGAACTTCACTTAGCTACAATCGTCGCATTCATAGCATGCCGTCACAGAATATTAATCAGAAATAAAAGATGTGATAGATTTTTGTTACTTATTGCCTCAGTCAAAATGTTGGCAAAAAGTGGCTTGGCTTTTCAAGGTACTTCTGATAATCTGTATCAATATAACAATGGTAACTTTTTAAAACTAGTAGAGTTGTTAGCCGAATTTGATCCTGTTATGCAGGAACATGTACGCAAAGTTTTGAGGAAAGAGGAGAAACAAGCAATTTACTTAAGTATAACTATTCAGAATGAGTTCATTAATACTATGTCAGACACTATAAAAAGCTATATTATGAAAGCTATTATTAAATCGAAATATTATTCTATTATTTTAGATTGTACGCCGGACTCTAGCAAAACTGAGCAGATGAACCTGTTAATTAGGTATATTTCTATTAATCAAACTAAGAACCACCAGAACTTACAGAATAATGTAAAACAATGAAAGTTTTTTAGATTAATACCAATCGAAACAATCAGGTTCAAACAAAGAGTTATCTTAGAAACAATTACAAGCACTTGGGATGCTTTAGATTAATAGAGGGCAAGGGTACCGATAACGATTCCAATATGAAAATATTCAATCAGACCAAAACAAGCATAATAAAACATGAATTTCGAGAATTTAGGTTATCCTTCCCAGAACTGTTATGAGGATAGGATCTTTGATCTTTTTTCGGTGAAGGCGGAAAATTTATTATTGTCACTCATTTATCTTTTATTTTCTCTTCAATGCTCAGATGGTCAATATTTTGTGAATATATCTTAGTGACACGATATGGGAAAGTCGAATCGAGGCAATAAAAACAACTATACATCAATGATGATTTTACTATGATTGTTTGGTTACAAAAACAGATGGGTCCCTCGCAGAACAAGCTTCGGGTTGTTGAATCAAATTAACATTAATATATATGTATATGAATTGGTTTTATAAATGGAATGTAGAACGTTAGGAGTATTCTGTTAGTATATTTATTTATAGATAAAATATATATATATTTATAGTATATATATATATATAATATATATATATATATTTAAATAAATCTATGTTATATCTATCATAAATATCATTTTCATCAAAATATAATAATATATTATTCATATAAAATAATATAAAAATGTATAATATTTATATTAATAATTTTATATATATATAATATATATAATATATATATATTTATATATATATAATTTGAATACCTACAGAATAGCTCTGTGTGATTATTATGATAATATCCTTGATGATATTTTCAAAACTAGTAAAAAATTTTTCAATACATAACAACTAGAAATCCAGAATAAAACAGAGAGCGAGCTTCTACCATACTCGATTACATATTTTTGCAAGATAGGCAGAGAATGGGTATCTGATTTAGCAACTCTCATCTTCCATTTTGAATTTAGGATCTCAAAAAAAAAAAAACAAAAAAAAAAAAAAAAAAAAAAAAAAAATAAATCTTCTTTTATCCACGATAATATGAGTATTTCTTTATTTTTAATTATGATCATTACTATTACTCTTCTTTTCAATTTTTATGTGTATATATTCGATTTAATATCAATCATTTTGATATATTTGATTAATTATGGCTTATTTTACTATATAGGAAACGACTCTAACTAATTTTCTTTTTAGCTGCTTGTTTGATTGTATATTTTTTACATGACTGTGAATTGGCTAGCATATGTGGGTTAAAAATTTTGCTATGAGACAATATAATGTTGCTATCCGTCCAGATAATATTAGTTGATCTAACTCGTTTTAAGTATTATTTTCCTCCATTCATGTAACTTGCACAGTTCTGCATTTTATTTTGTAATTCGAATTTAAATTGATTGTATTTAGGTTTTAGAATATAGTATTATATTATGCTTTGATTCTTCAATCTGAGTTTAAATATACGGCAGTGGATCGTATATTAGATCAACTTATTAATAGCGCTTTTGTATATTGGAATTGTAGATTATATCTTGAATTGTTTTGTAAGTATTTTATTTTTAAGAGAGAATTACATGTTGTGCTTTTTTCTTAAAGGATTTCTAGATATAAATATATTGATTAAATGAACCAATAAAGAGATAATTCATATAAGTTATATTAGATTTTTAGATATCACTTTATAATGATTCGGGCTGCAAATATAGTTAGCTCATAATAAAACAGTATTGCTCAAACATCTGATTATTGATGATTTAAGTCTCATATCTCATCCTGAGTACTGCTCTTC
>JABUQX010093464.1:10000-12500 GCA_015478945.1 Trachelipus rathkii | reverse complement strand
TATATATATATATATATATATATATATACGGTATATAAAAGGTTTGTTTTAGTAGTTTAAAACAAAATAAATATAGGTTAATGAGAAGGATTGACCTAGTAATTGTTTATTTGATAATGAAAAATAATCCTTCTACAAAATAATTATTTTTGCCCAAACGAAAAGCTTAACGGATTTCAGATTTACCCACTCTTTGCAATAAAATGGTTGCAACAATATGAATTAAATTTAAGTGTAAACAATCATAATCATAATCATAAACATAATCCCAATTTATAATTGGCATATAAATATAATAACCCGAGGCTAAGCCCTTATCTATAAAAATAAGGAAAAAATACTATATATATTGAATCAAATAACAAAGGAATGTATTATTAGATAAATTGAAAATATTAACACATCATTACAGATTAAAACAATATAAAAATATAATAGTTAACATAATAATTATAATCGAACATAGTTTCAAAATAACGAGGAAAAAAATGAAATAAATTAAAATACAACGTGAATATAATTGAAATGAAATTCAGATTTGCTACATAATAATAATAATAATAATAATAATAATAATAATAATAATAATAATAATAATAATAATAATAATAATAATAATAATAATAATAATAATAATAATAATAATAATAATAATAATAATAATAATAATTATAAGAATTGAAAATTAAAACAAAGAATTAAATAAATACGATTTGAAAATATTAAACTAAACATTTTGATTTAGTAACACAAGAAAAATTACAAAACATAAATTGCATTTACCTTTCAATGTAGTTGTGATACACCTGCTAGAATGATTTAACTTTTGGAGAGCTTTCTATTTTATAAATTTAAAAGTTGGATGTACTGTGGGATGGGCTTTGTTGTGACGTGGAATATTAGTATAATTATTATAGGCTGGAAAGATAGAGGGGTACTTGTGATGTGCTGAATTTAAAATTTCTAATTGGATGAAGAAAGTTTTAAGAACTTTTGATTGACTAAAAATGTCCAACGTTGGCGGAGTTCTTTAATATTTAAAATAGTTCTATAATTTTCTTTGACCATGCTTGGAATGGAACACATGGCAATTAAGTGAGATAATAATTTTTTTTTTCGTTAATTGTATGTTTATTTTTAAGATATGGAAATCTTTTCAATGACGCAAAGATTAAATTGACCCTTTCTAGTAACCTTATTTTATTGAGGAATTTTGATTCTTTTGTTCTGAATTGTTTGAGAAATTTTCTCTAATTTGCAGAGAAAAAAAGGGTAGGTAGATCGTTTTGTTTACTTTAAAGATTTAAATTGGTTTTATTGACTATTGCTTTGATGGTCTCTCTTGTACCAATTTTTATTGTAAGTATATATTTGATTTTATTTTGGTGTTTGTAAGGAAAGGTTGGTTAACATTATTAGAGTTTTTTTCAGATTAAGTTTTTGTTTTCGCCTTTCGTCGTATTTTTATTAGTGTAATAAAAATATGCGTTTTGTTTATAAAACGTAGTTATATATATATATATATATATATATATATATATATATATATATATATATATATATATATATATATATATATATATATATATATATATATATATCACTTTCGCTGCAAATGATATATAAAAAATCTTGTTGTAGTTCATGTCTGTGGAATATGGTTAAATTATTTTGTTGTAAATGACAAAGATAATTAATTACATAATAAAAGACAAATAAATAATATAGATTATGATAGCTATACCATAATTAATTTTTTTACTCTTCTTATAAACATTCCTTTTGTTAAGCTTTTCTTTTTTATAATTATGTGTTTACTATATAATAATTCACATCTTAAAGGCGGAGCCATTAAACACTAATACTAACTTTGGTCCTGTTACTCAGTAGATGAAGCGGTCTTCATTGAAGGCGAATTAAGAACTGAATGAGGAAGTTCGGAATTCATGTATGAAGTTTGATGCTGATTTCTTTGATGCGATTTTGAAGGAAGTACGAATCACAAAGAAGAATGTCAGCTTGAATATATATATATATATATATATTATTATATATATATATATATATATATATATATATATTATATAGAATAATACAAATTAAAAAAAAAATTATTTAGTATTGTATATATATATATATATATATATATATATATATATTATATATATAGTATATATATATATATATATATATATATATATATATATATATATATATATATTATATATATAAAGTAACAGTAGCTAGTTATCGTAGTGTTGACAGAAATAGCCACGTTAAACTGAGAATGGTAGGCCTGTAATTAACGGTGTGAGTGTTGTTCCAGTCTTCACCGGTCTGCAATGTTGCTTGAAGGTTTTCTTTATTGTGACATCTTGAAATTGGCATTAGTGATGATGGAAATTGTTACGTTAATCGGTAGGCCTGGGATTAACGTGGTGACTCTTGTTTTACGTTTCACTGTATCTGCATTGTTACTTGTTTAGTTGTCTGAAGACAT
>JABUQX010093463.1:0-15000 GCA_015478945.1 Trachelipus rathkii | reverse complement strand
CAGTTTATTCTTGCTTAAGATGTGTCCAGGCTTGTCGTAATATACTAATATTCTTAGTTCTGATCATGTTACGTGGCTTTCTTAATGTGAAAACTTTGTTACGTTTACATATATTCGTTGGTCTGTATGATAATTACCCAATGTTGTGATAAATTTTGCTAAATGTTACTGTGTCATTGTAAGATTAACATTGTTATGTTAGAGGACATGCTGACCAAGTGTGAATAGTTACGTTTTTGGATGTTATGTTAGTTACTTTTTTTACTGTAGTTAAGGGTGAAACTTTGTTAACGTTGACTGTTTATTCCTGTTTAAGATGTGTTAGGTTTGTCGTTGGGGGTTATATTCATAGTTCAGATGATGCTAAGTAAGCTTTATTAATGTGATGTTACTGTGTCAGGGTAAGGTTAACGTTAATTATGATAGAGATATGCTTGAAAAAGTAAGAATAGGCTACGTTTTGCGTGTGTTAGTTACTTTACTGTTGTTAGGTGTGGAACTTTGTTGATTTGACTGCTTATTCTTGCTTAAGATGTTACGTTTGTCTTTGTACATTATTTTCTTAGTTAAGTTATGTGTTAGCTTTATTGATGAGGAAACCTTATTACGTTTGAGTATATTCGTTGATCAGTATGATAATTAATCAATGTCTGTGATAAATTTGGTTAAAATGTTACTGTGACAGTTGTAAGGTTTAACGATTAAATGTTAGAGATATGCTTGACAAGGTGTGATATGATACGTCTTTGGATGTTATGCTAGTTACTTTACTGTGTTAAGTGTAAGAACTTTGTTAACGTTAACGTTTTTTCCATTCCTGTTTAAGATGTTGTCAGGTTTGTCGTTGTGAGTTATATTCACAGTTCGGAATGATGCTAAGTAAGTTTTATTAATGTGAAAAACTTTGTTACGTTGACATATATTGATTGATGTTTGTATAAAGAACTTGATTTATGTTATGTTTATCCAAAATGATACTCAAAATGTGACCTTAATCAATAGATCAATAGATCACAGATGGCCAGGAGGGAGGTTGGATGCTGGCTGGATGGTGGTTTGATTTAGTGATTTACTGCTTCAGGGTATGTAAAAACGTAAATTTGTAAGTTATAAACATAAAAAGAATAAGAAATTTTATTTATTTATTTATTTATTTTTTTATTTTTTTTTTTTCTTGATGGTTCTGAAACCATTATTTTCGAAATCTACAGATCCAATAACATATATAAAGACACCAACATTGTTGTTATACGAATGTTTATTAACTTGGCACCGCACCGACTCCAGCACCGGTGCCACTACCAACTCTGAATCCTTCTCCTACTCCTCCTTCCTCATTTTTCTTCCTTCCTCCTTTCCTCATTCCTCCTCCTTCTTCCTTTCTTCTTCCTTTCTTCTTCTTCTTCTTCCTCTGTTTTGCATTCCATGCATTTCTTCTTTTTTTTCAACTGGGGACCCCCCTCCGGGGGGGTTCCCTGGACTCCGAAGCCGAATCCAACTCCGACTCCGTCTCAGACACCGGCTCCTCTACCCATCCTCCAAATTTCAGTCTTCTACGATCATTTTTAATTTTTACGGGGGCAGCGTCCCCCCTTACGGGGGGACGCAGAGGGACGTAATCTCGTCTCCGACGAGATCTACCACCCTTTTCTCAAAAAGTATAAGAGATATAGGTCTGAAACTTGGAATATAATGTATATATGGGTTAAGCTCGAATCCGTGTAATTTTCAAGTCTGTAGGATGTAATAGAGGGTGCACCCCCGAGGGTGGACGCCGATATTGCGCTTACGCCTTTGTTGCTTGATCCGCGTGGGTGAGTTTAGGCCTAACGAGCGTTTGGGCGACCGAGCACTTGGAGGTCAAACAGACCGAAGGTCTGTTTGACCGACAGACACAGACCGAGCGCGCGTGCGCATACACATATACATTATTATATTATTAAATATTACATCGAAGATTCGAATCTGAGTCGAAAAACGATCGAAAAACGATCCTGTAACGGCGATTCGTTTTTTTTTACGCACTTTGACTTTGGATTCCGCCGAGTTTCTTCTTTCGCATCCGGTTCTGAGTGTGATATATATCTACATGGGTTAGAGTTAACGTATCGTTTTCAAACTTGGTATATGTTCTATGAAGGTGATAAACTGATCCCCCGTGAGTTTTGGTGCCCGTAGGTCACCCCTAAGGGGGTGTTGCCCCCTTAGCTCCAAGGTCAAATTCGTCCTGAAAACCATGTTAGGCTTAACGTATTGGACTGAAATTTGGATGTGAGCTATATGATGACGTAATCTCGTTGGAGCCGAGATTACGTCCCTCTGCATCCTCCCCTGGAAGGGAGGGATGCTGCCCCACAAAAAAATTAAAAATGATCGTAGAAGACTGAAACTTTGAGACTGGGTTGAGGATTCGGAGTCGGAGACGGAGACGGATTCGGAGACGGAGACGGAGTTGGAGTCGGATTCGGAGACGGAGTCGGAGTAGGATTCGGTTTCGGTGTTCAGGGCCCCTGCCGGAGGAGGGTCCCCCCTTTGAAAAAAAAAGAAGAAGAAATGCCTGGAATGCAAAACAGAGGAAGAAGAAAGGAAGAAGGAGGAGGAAAGGAGGAAGGAGGAAGGAAGAAGGAGGAGGAAAGGAGGAAGAATGAGGAATGAGGAGGAGTCTGAGGAAGGATTCACTATTGAAAGGGTGTTTGAGACTCCCTCATGAGCAAGAAGGTATCATCATCAGGCTCATGGTCGATGCGTGGGCGCGCCCGCAGGCGCACCAGCCAGTGCAATCCGCCGCGAAACCGGTGCGTGCGCGCGCCCGCAAGCGCGCCCGCCGACGCGATCCGACGCGTGTGCGCGCCCGCAGGCGCGCCCTGCCGGCGCAAACCGTCGCGGGAGGGGCTCGTGCGCGCACCCGCCCCTTGCGTACCGCATGTACGATCCGGTACGAGAATGCAAATGTGTTCTGTTTTCAACTTAATTTTTTTCAAAAATTTATTATTTTTTATTTTATTTTTAATATATTTTTTGTTTTTACTAATTTTTTTTTTAAGCTTTTCATGTTTATAACATAAAAACTTACATTTTTACATACCCTAAATCAGTAAATCAGTAAATCAAACCACCATCCAACCACCCTCCTGACCAGTTGTGATCTATTGATCTATTGATCTATTGATCTATTGATCTATTGATCTATTGATCTATTGATCTATTGATTAAGGTCAAATTTTTTACTAAAATTGTAACGTTTTACATACCCTAAATCAGTAAATCAGTAAATCAAACACCATCCAGAACCAACCTCCTGTCCTCCAATTCATTGATCTATTGATCTATTGATCTATTGATCTATTGATCTATTGATCTATTGATTAAGGTCAAATTTTTTACTAAAATTGTAACGTTTTACATACCCTAAATCAGTAAATCAGTAAATCAAACCACCATCCAACCACCCTCCTGTCCAATCATGATCTATTGATCTATTGATCTATTGATCTATTGATCTATTGATCTATTGATTAAGGTCAAATTTTTTACTAAAATTGTAACGTTTTACATACCCTAAATCAGTAAATCAGTAAATCAAACCACCATCCAACCACCCTCCTATCCAATCATGATCTATTGATCTATTGATCTATTGATCTATTGATTAAGGTCAAATTTTTCTTTAGTATAAATAAGTTCTTGGGATAAAAAAACAGGAAAAGAAAACAAGTTTTTTATTTTAAAGCCTTTATAACATAAGTGCAAACCTTTTCTTATTCATTAGTGTTCGGGGATCAATCTAGAATGGACGTTGGTAAATTTATGTTCCGCGCACCTGCTACATGTCTTGTGTCTGGTCCTACAGGGTGTGGGAAAACCTTTCTGTTATTAAACATTTTAAAAGAGGTTGAGATTTTCGAACAGCAACCTGTTAAAATCATATGGTGTTACAATGTTTACCAAGAAAAGTTTAAAGATTACAAAGATGTAATCGAATTTCACGAAGGGTTATATGACATAAAAGCTCTTCAATGTTTACCAGGCCATAAAATTATAATCCTTGATGATTTGATGCATAAATTGAATGAGGATATAGCAGAAACTTTCACAGTTTACTCTCATCATTTAAACATCACAGTATTTTTTATAACGCAGAATATCTTTCATCAGAATAAGTATATGCGTGATGTGTCTTTAAACACACAGTATTTAATCTTGTTCGGGCAAAGAAGGGATATGAGTCAGATTAATGTTCTGGCTACCCAAATGTTTCCAACTCAACGTAAAGAGTTCCTAAAAGTATATAAAGAAGTTACATCTATACCTCATGGTTATTTACTCTGTGAGCTTCATCCTAAGAACACGCATAGAGTGTTACTGCGTACAAATATCTTGCCTAACGAGATTGAGACAGTATACAACCTGAATAATGAGTTGTTTAGAAGCAGAGTATTTAACCTCTTATGAGAAATTTAAAACCACTAAAACTTATTGATAAACGTAAACTGATCTGTGAAGATGAAAAATTTATACAATGTATAGCCGAAGTATGCCTAAATCTTATAAAAGGAAATGTTCCTTTAAACAGGCCTCAGAAGGTAAAGTTACGTCGTCATAGAAACATCATTAAAAAACTTGCTGGTAACGTAAGAAAACTTAAAAATAAAAAGAAGCTAATACAGAAAGGGGGAGGTGTATTCCTACCTTTACTCTTTTCCGTTATAGCCCCTTTGATAACCAAGTGGCTTGCTCAATGATGAAGAAGGTAGCGGTTTTACCCTACAGCGATTATGAGAAGCTGAAATATAACACAGGACCCATGCCTCTACAACAACAACAACAACAACAACAACTGCAACAACAACAACTACAACAACAACAACAACAACAACAACAACAACAACAACAACAACAACAACAACAACATCAATTCGAGCAACCTCAATCAGACATTCAGCAGCATCAGATCGGATATAATCCTTATCACCCCTTGATTCAACAACAGCCCATGAGTTTATATGATCCACAAGTTGAACAGATAAATAATTACGAGAAGGAACTGCATCAAATATTAAACTCTAATGTTAACATTCATGAAAAAAGAATCCTATATCAAAATGCTATACAAAAATTAGTAGATCTAAAAGTTTTATTAAATTCACCTAAAGAAGATTCCGCTCTAGTAACAGATACTAAGCCTATGGTGAAAAGAGAAGACAATTTTAAACATGTACTCAAGGAAAGCTTGCCAATGAGGAGTAAGAAAACGGGTATAGCTCTATATAATATTTTAAAAGATCAGATTACATGGAATGAACTCGGTCAAATCATTATTGACGGGGAAACAATACACGGATCGAATATTGTTGACTTGATATCCGATCTCTCGCGTGATTGGAAGAAGACTCCTGTAACAGGATGGAACAGGATCAAACAAGAACTTCAGACCATTAATTTTCCGAGAAGTTTAATCATGAATAAACAAAGATTAGCGGATTTGGATAATATTCCAATGTCTCCTAGACCTGATGCAAGTCCCTCTGGTACTTCTTTTGCATCGGGTAGATTAAAGTTGTTAAGTAGAAGTACATTACGTTCAAATGTAGGAAGAATAGGAAAAAAACCACACATCGCATCAAAATGGATTAGTTCATAATTTTTATATGACTGTATTATTTGTAATTTAAAATTATACATATAACCTATGTTATATATTTGTATACATTTGCTATGTTTTTAGACTTGTAATTTAAAATAGTTAATATTATTTTGTAATTAAAAATAAAATACTTCATATATACATCTGATTTTTTATATAACCTTTCAGTATAAATGAATATAATTTTTATTTTTAATGTCATTGTGAATCATGGAGGCTAAGGAAGCGGTCGATAAATATTACTTTGATGTGAAACAGCCATACAGTTACGGAGGTTTTTCAAGGTTTGCTTCAAAGTTCCCACAAATTGATAAAAAAGAATTGAAAAAATATTTAGAAGGTGAGGATGCGTTTACCCTTCATAAACCTATACGAAAAAAATTTCCGACAAGGAAAACCATAGCAACATATCTAGATAGCGTATGGCAACTAGACTTAACCGATATGATAAAATATAAATCTTACAATGAAGGTTATCACTATATTCTTTTTGTGATAGATGTATATTCCAGATACTTATGGTTAAGGGTTTTAAAAGATAAAAAATCAAAGACTGTTGCTACAGCTGTCAGAGAAATTATAAATGAAGAAGGCAGATATCCTCAAATGATATGGACAGATAAGGGTACAGAATTTTTAGGTAAAGAGTTTCAAGAACTAGTTACTGAGTATGACATAGGGTATTACAACACATTTTCGGTTAATAAAGCAGCAATAGTTGAAAGAGTACAACGAACTATAAAAGAAAGAATGCATAGGTATTTCACGAAGATGAATACATTTAAATATATAGATATACTACAGGACTTGGCTTACTCTTATAATCGGTCTTATCATAGAACACTTAAGAATACCCCTCTAGAGATGGTAAAGACAAAACCAATTGTATCCATCAACCCAAAGGGAAAAATAAAAGATAACACTGGCATTAAAGTAGGATACTATGTAAGAGTATCCAGAACTGACGAAAATTTCAGAAAAGGGTATGAAGCAGGATGGTCGAGAGAGGTTTTTAAAGTAGATACTATCAGAGAATTCCCGAGAGATGGGTTAAAATTATACTATCTTGAGGATTTAGACGGAGAAAAAATAAAAGGAGGATTCTATAAACAAGAAATACAGAAAATACGGTTTGATCCTAAGAGTCATGAGTATAAAATAGAAAAAATATTAGGATCTAAAGGAAAAGGTAAAAATAAACAGTATCTTGTCAAATGGGTAGGTTACCCAATGAAGTTTAACAGTTATATAAATGCTAGTGACATTAAGAAACATTGATCAGTTTACGTTGGGAACATGGAGAGTGAAGATCATTTCTATTTAACGCTGCCTTCATCGGCTTCTATGGATCTACATCCTGAAAATAAAATATCAGACTATACAACTCAATTATTGAACCCTATAACTTTTGGTCGAGAAATGTATGAAGCTGGATTAAGTGAAATGATACTGGATGCCGATATAGAGAATAGGCCTGAATCATATTTAGCGTTTTCGATATTTAGAAATGTTGATAATGTTAGAAATGTATTAAAAATTAACGCTAATATGCCAGTCCTCAAACGAGGCGACAAAGAATATTTCTTTGAAAGATATTATATAAACCGTGGTTTCTATAAATCGGTTACCGATGTGTTCCTAGATTTAAACAAAAAATTTGAAGCAGGTGAGTTATGTAAAGATTTAGTGTTTCTTGTTAATAAATCCGTTAACGAAGATAACGTGTTAATCACCTTAAAATCTCAAGCTCAAGTAAACCTGAACGATAAAAGTTTATTTATGATCAGTCCTTCAGGTTGGTTTCGTAATTGTCATTACTCATATGTAAACAAAACATCGAGAAATAATATCAAACCATCTCTAAAGGATCTAACGCGTTATATACCAACGATGGACGAGTATGTCACAAAAAATGACACCGAGAGTTCATTACATTTTGTATGCATGCCTTCTAAGATGTTTCAAGATCCTGGTATGGCCTATGTTTATACAGATATTATAGACCATCAGTACGTAGGGAATACTAAAGCCTCTTTGTTAAGAGTAGTTCATTTTCCTAAAGATAGTAAAGTTATAAGCTTTCCTAATGTTCACTACTTACCCTTGAGTAAGACCCAACTGAGTTCGATTCGTATTTATATAAGAGATGTAGTAAGGTAAGCCATATCCATTTCACAAACGGGACGCGGTGTGTAAAAGTTACATATAAGAAGGAAAGCTCGCTTAAATAATAATGGAAAATGAGAACGAGTCTTCAGGGGTTCAAGAATGCAGAGAGGGTATGGTTTAGGTGGATTTTTTGCTTCGTTGTTCAGACGCGCTATCCCTTTGTTTAAATCAGGAGGCAAATACCTCGCTAAAAAAGTAGCTAGGACAGGTATAGATACTTTCCATGATATCATGGGTGGTATCGACCCTCGAACAGCTGTAAAACGTCGATTAGCCGATGCTTCTGATGAAATGTTAGATGATGTTAAACGAAAAATACGACGTAAGATGACAGGTCAAGGTGTAGGTCATCGTAAAAAACCTATAAAGAGGAATAGGAAAGGACCATTAAAGAAAAAGTGTATTGATGTGTTTGCCCTTTAATAATGATGCTGAATGGCAACTATTTTACATAAACAGCTGCACCCTGTAACTATTTTGTATATAAGAAATGTTTAAACAGATCTCTCCTCATTATACGTTCTGTGCATGTAGCAGCAAGATGCATTTCCTCCATCCCTCCAGCCCTGACTGTTGTAAGAGCGAATTGGATCTCTTCTCTGTGGAACCGCTACACGGATTAGTGTGTGAATCCCACTTTATTAGTATTAATCCCGTTCATGCAATCACAAATACAGATGTACCTCTCGATTTCAATATCCCTGGTACATCTGATCAATATCTTGACCCTTCGAATGTGTTTTTATATCTAAAGACTAAGTTAGTAAACGAAGTTTGATTCAGATCTCACAGGAACCGATCACATAGTATCCACCGAAAACAAATTCCTTGTATACGTGTTCTTAATCACTGGAGGTATTTTAAATAAACATCTTTAGGAGATCAGCTGCAAGTTACCCTTATCGAAGTTATATTGAAAGCTTTTACTAAATTATCTCAAAGATGCCACAAGGAGTCTTCGATTCTCATCATGTGGATATACAATTTAAAAGATGTAGCGAACACAGAAGCCCATGCTGGTAAATCTAAAAATAACACCTACTGAATATTATGGACGGTAAATGTTTATATTCTCTCAGGAAAAGACCTTATTTACCATCTGTATACGTGCTATCAGGTTAAACTAGATCTACACCTGAATTTGCTCTAATGTTAAAAGCGCTCTTTTAGCAACAACTACGGCACAAAGCTATCTTTAAAATTACATGGATGGTATCTTTTCGTACGGTAAAGTGAAATTATCTCCCATTAAACATATGGAAATAAAGAAATCTCTTTTGACCGATACAGCAAAATATCCAATCAAGAAAATTGAACTAAAAAATTTAACTTTACCCAAGGGTTATCGAGCATTAATATATAACATTGTTAATGGGAGCTTACCTCAGAAGGTAATAATAGGAATTGTAGAACACGGACGCATATTCTGGAAACTATGGAAAGTCCACCTTTAAATTACCCATTTCGGACTTAGAGGAGTCAGTTTACATGTGAATGGTCAACCATACGGTCGGGATTATGAGATGATATATGAAGACTCACATTCCCTGTTCGCGTCCCTTTTACGATTTATTTGCCAATACAGTATCGTGCAGCGATAACGGTACCGGTGTTGATCTCAAGAATTATGCGGGAAAACAGTAATTGTATATGCATCATGATCTCCCACTGCTGATCTTTCAGTTTAATGCGCTTATCTCTTCAATATCCTAAGAAAAGGAACTTAGGGTTGACTCAAATTGGACCAAATTTGACATCCTCAATCTCAGTTCTGGTGTATCTGGAGCATCCTCAAATCATCCGAGATTGACAGAAAACCGAACATATAATCGTTGAATTATTAATGATCAATGAAGAAGAAAATATTAAACGCGTTCAAAACGAAAGAAGATTTTTAGGCGTATTCGCATGTAATGAACTCTGTTCTGTGAAATGGACACGACCTGCGTCTATCTCTTCCAACACTTCTCCCCGGATGTTCAATGCAATGGACATGGTAGCGGTGTATAAGAATTAAAATAATGTTGTATATTTCCTTGACTCTCTGCAATTAGATTTTATGTTTAGTAATCATTATGTAACATCTTTTTTAAAATATAATAATGTTCAATATGTTAAAACCTTATGTTTTCCTGTACAACCTATCAGGTAATTTATGGTGTATACTGTATTTAATATCATTAATGATGATATATATATAAATGTTTCTTTAACTTAAACTGTAATATATTTTGATGCTAAAAATTAATCGTTAACGATTACTGGAGTTTGCACTATGTTATAACGGCTGTAAAAGAAAAAATTGTTTTCTTTTTCCTTGTTTTTTATCCCAAGAACGTATTTATGACTAAAGAAAATTGACCTTATCATAGATCAATAGATCAATAGATCAATACGTCAATAGATCAATAGGGTGGCGGGATGGTGGTTTTGATTTACTGATTTACTGTTGTAGGGTATGTAAACGTTACAATTTTAGTAATAAAAAAATTTGACCTTTAATCAATAGATGCAATAGATCAATAGATCATAGATCAAATAGATGCAATAGATCATGATGGAGAGAGGGGTGGGGATGGATTGGTGGTTTGATTTACTGATTACTGATTTAGGGTATGTAAAACGTTACATTTTAGTAAAAAATTTGACCTAATCATAAGATCAATAGTCAATAATCATATAATTCAATAGATCAATCAGATCAATAGATCACAATGGTCAGGAGGGTGGTGGGATGGTGGTTTGAATTTTACTGAGTACTGATTTAGTATTGTAAAAAATGTTAAGTTTTTATGTTAAACATGAAAAGCTTAAAAAAAAATTAGTAAAAACAAGAAAAATATATAAAAATAAAATAAAAAAATAATAAATTTTTGAAAAAAATTAAGTGAAAACAGAACAAGTTTGCATTCTTCGTACCGGATCGTACATCGGTAGCAAGGGGGTGCGGCGCACGAAAGGCCCCTCCGCGACGGTGTTGCTGCCGGCAGGCGCGCTGCGGGCGCGCACACGCGTCGGTTCGCGCCGGCGGCGCGCTTGCGGGCGCGCGCACGCACCGGTTTCGCGGCGGAATTTCACTGGCGGGTGGCCTGCGGGCGCCCCACGCATCGACCATGAGCTGATGATGATACCTTCTTGCTCATGAGGGAGTCTCAAACATCCTTTCAATAATGAATCCTCCCTCAGACTCCTCCTCATTCCTCATTCTTCCTCCTTTCCTCCTCCTTCCTTTCCTTCCTTACTTCCTTCCTCCTTTCCTCATCCTTCTTCCTTTCTTCTTCTTCTCTGTTTTTGCATCCATCTGCATTTCGTTCTTTTCTTTTTTCGGAAGACCACCTGGCGGTGCGTCCTGGACTCCGAGAGGACCCGAATCTACTCCGACTTCCGTCTCCGAATCCAACTCCAACCGCCGTTTCGTTCCGAATCCGTCTCGCGGCTCCGACTGCCGATCCTTCAACCCAGCCTCCAAGTGTTCAGTCTTCTACGATCATTTTTAATTTTTTGTGCTGGGTAGCGCCCCCCTTCCAGGGGAGGATGCAAAGAAACGTAATCTCGTCTCCACGAGATTTACGTCATCATATACTCAATGTCCAAATTTTCAGCCGATTACGTTAAACCTAAGATGGTTTTCAGACGAATTTTGATCTTTTTTGGCACTTTTAGGGGGCAAACACCCCCTTAGGGGTGACTTTACGGGCACCAAAACTTCACGGGAATCAGATTATCACCTCATGAACAGTATACCAATTGAAAACATCGTTAACTCTAACCCATGTAGAGTATATCCACACGTAAACGGATGCGAAGGAAGAAACCTCGGCGGAATCAAATGTTCAATTGCGTAAAAAAAACGTGGTCCCCCTGTAAACAGGATCGGTCGACTCAGATCGAGGTCTGCGGAAAGTCGACTTCCGAGTGAATAATTAATAAAGATCGTAGCTATATATCTGGTATGCTGCCACTCTCAGGGCCGGCGGCCCGCGCCGGTTGGCCCGTCGCACCTCGGCCTCCCCATTATAAAGAACCTAGCCCCCTCCTTCTCTCCCTCCTCTTCCAGAAGATAAAAGAAGAGTGAGAAAATTTAAGCCAATCCCTCGACAATGACCTGACTTTAGTGTATAATCTGCGCGCTCTTCGAGCTCTCCTAACATCGTTCCTCGCGGGCTTTACCACTAATAACTTCACGCCTACGTCGGTATATGCATAATGATCAAATAAATATTAATGATAATAAAGAGCGCAAAGATAACTAGTAGTCCTTCCGATCACAAGTCGTGAGAGAATGTGCAAGAAATCATATGGATTAAGTAACGCTCTTAGAAGAATTTATATAACTCCCTTAAAAGACTGTGAAAATTATTATATTTCTTAGGAGATTCGAGATCGTGATTAAATCCCTGAATACATGTATCACTCTCACGATATTCTAAGTCTTCGACAGTAAATATACTACATTTAATATATGGTGCATTGAATAAAATTAGCTGTATAGTAGGTCTCACTGTATTCATGAATATCTGACTGTGTACATTGATTTATACAACTATAATTTCCATAATATTAACTTTATTTTAATTAATTTCAAAATTCACAATACATACTCATTAACCACATACTTTATTCAACATAAATACCATATTCACACATACATACATACATAAGTTATATTTAATTAATTATATATATATTTATATTAATATTATATATTAATCATATATTATTATTATTAGATTTATATTTAATATATATATATAATTAATTAAATTATATATATATAATTATATATATAATTATATATTATATATATATATAGTATATTTATATTATATATTATATTATATATATATATTAATAATATATATTATTATTATATTATATTAATAATTATATAATATAATATATATTAATATATTACTATATTTATATATATATATATTATATCTATTATATATATATAATATATATATATATATATATATATATAATATATATATATAATTAATTTATATAACGATAGTTATATATATATATAATATATATATATTATATAATATATATATTATATATAGTAATATTATATAATATATATATATATATATATAAATTATATATATTAATTAATATATATATATATATATATATAGTATATAATATATATTTATAATATATTTAATATTATATTACTTATATATATATTATTAATATATAATATATATATTATTATATAATAAATTATATATTTAATAATAATATATATATATATATAATTGCGATTAATATGCAATATCATAATTAAAAATAAATTATCTTAAAATTTTTCTTAAAAGTCTGATGAATTTATATGATAATTCGTTCTAATATTGTACTGAATTCAATTAGCTCACTAGAGCATCATTATTTAAATTACCGTTGAAATTATGATATATAAGTAGAGGTAGATGAATTTAGAATATATTTTGGTATAATTAAATAGTGACTGTATATATATATAAGGTATATATAATAAAATTATGTATACATAAGCATGAGATGCAGTTGGATTTATGATGATGCAATAAGTCTGAAGCCCCTATTAGAGACCATTATTTATATTATATTAATAACTAGATATAAAGGTAATAAGTATGTAGTTGGATAGGATTGATGTATGTGATATATATATAACATTATTGAGAGACAATAGTAAAATATATAGGCGGGCAGGTGAAGATGTAGCTAAGTGTAGGGTATATAATGTTTACTGAGTGGAAGGATCATAGGGTACACCTTTGGATAGAGTAGTGCGTTACAATATGAGTAAGATTCCATATAGGTCTGTGTAAGCGATACACGTAGACTTAACTACCTGGACCGTAGTAATATGCAGAAGCATACTACTATCTCTGCATCCAGTATATACTGAGAGTAGTGAAAAATCTCAGGCAAATAAATCATAGTATCATAAATAATATATATATATAATATATATTAATATATTAATAATTATTTTTACCCTATAAATATAAAAGTTAGATTTTTAAGTATTTTTTTTTATAAATAATATTAAATAATATAATATAAAAATGTTATATAGGGCATTATAAGTAGTCAATTATTTTATTAAAATTTTATTATAAGATAATATAAAAAAATAAATACATTTTGTAATACACATATAGTATATACTGTTATGGTTCTGACCAATTATGTTTAATGTTCACATTGGGAAGACAACTAGAGTAATGACTTATTAATTGTAGATCATATAAGGCTAGTAGGAAATATGTAAATATAATATGGAGATATATGCATAAATAAAACTATTTTATAATACCTATTCTATTATAGTGAAAATAAACTTAGTTATAATTTTAAGCTATCGATTGTATAAGAGTATACATTAATATTACATTGTTATAATTTATTAGCCGCCATATAGAGTTTATGGTATTTTGTAATCTGCCAGAAAAACACTTAAGCTTGCTATCGAGACCCAGAATATGAGACGATTATGATATTTTATAAATATGTTAAAAAATTTTTAATATAAAATTATTATGTAAATATAGTAAGTACATTGCAACCAAGTTAAATGTATTATTATACATATATATTATTAACATGTATATTAAATCTTTTAAATAAATATCGACTGTCAAAATATATAATATGAAATCATATCTATTATCTTGTACCTCATGCAATAGTGATCTAAGGAAATAAAATTCTAGCGATTAGAGAATTATCCATTGCTACAGGTTTCTAATAGCTACTCGTGTATGCCATGTTAATACGTATTAATACAATAGAAGATTCCTAAGTGCGGAAATAATAAGGGCTGAGCATGCGAGACAGGTAAATATTATATAATAATTATATATACTATATTAGTAGCAGCTTTAATTGCCCGACAACTGACTATCGACATACTGAGTAGTTCCAGCGGAGAATACTCAAAATGGCTAGCGCTCGAGTGTATATGCTAGGCTTTAATTCTTACACTAAACACCATAGGAACACAACGTTATATCGAGATGGTGCGTATTATATCATCACATCTATATCACAAGGTTATCTCATACAGCGTCATTATATATAGCTGTATCGAACGATGACTACATATACTATCATCCATCATAGATTTCACCTCAAGATAGATAGTGGATCAAAAGTAACAATGAATCCAAATATACACTACTAACTCATAT
>JABUQX010093462.1:30000-38023 GCA_015478945.1 Trachelipus rathkii | reverse complement strand
CATACGTTCATTCCGCATTTTATCAATTTTCTCACAACCTAAGCACGCCCTAAGAGTGCCAGCTAAACACATTTGACTTAAGATCTATACTTCATTAATTCCAGCCATATCCTCATACTATACAATAACACAGAACAAACATACCTCATGCAAGACTCTATAGCACACTCAAACTTATCCCTTACATTCAATTTACATTTAATTGCACCAGCCATCCTTCCTACCATTCACAACAGCTTTCCTACTCACTCTGCATCATCCGTTCCCCTTCTCATCCACATATACCCTAAATATTAACTCGGACACTTGTTCAGCTGCTCACCATCTAACATAACTTCCATCGAGGACTGTGCTAATTCTCACACCCAAACCTTTACGCTTACCTACGTTTACTTCAAAACCCCTCCTATTTACACACCATGCCAAATCCTCACCAATCCTCTCAAACTCTCTCAGATCGCCACACAAAACCAAATCATCCGGCATATAATAGTAGGAACCCTCCACTCTCGCCATCTCCATCAGTCTACACCATCTATAATTCTTATCATAACCCATCATATTCAAATGAATAACAAGAGACATAACACAACCCTGCCCTGCCTGCCTGCAATACTAAACCCAATTCACTTTTGACACCATTTTATCTGACACACGCTTCACTATCTCATACATACTTTTTATCCACCAACACAATATCATTAACACCTGCCATAGAAAGCCTTCCCTATAACCCTATAAGCACTGTGCAAATCCATAAAACACTCAAACAATCATCTTTTTCTCCCTAAGTTTCTTAAAATTCATTGCTTCAATCTAAAAAATATTGATCCAGCAACATCTTACCACTACCATAAAACGCACTATTGTCTTCACCAATCAGTCTTTCATTCACCTCGACCACTCTTTCGACCAAAATACCACATATATCTTCCTACAACACTCAATAACCTAAATTCCCTTATAATACTAATTCCTTTATCTCCCTTACCCTTATATTAATGTATAATATTACTCTCTCCTCCAATCCCTTGGAACTATTACCCTCCATAAACGCTTTATTTACACAACTTCCAAATCTCCACTCAATCACCATCTCAGCCTCCGTTCTTGATCATTCACCAGTAATATTCATCTATATACACTTACATTTCTCAACTTCTCACTCACAACCATAACCTCCTCCTTGCTAATAAACTCATCCCAAAAATACATATTCCTTCTTACCATCAAACCCACACACATCACTATAATCATAATTAATATATATATATATATATATATATATATTATTATATAATATATATATATATATATATATATATATATATAATATTATATATTATTATATATATAATACTATATATATATAGTATAATATATATAATATATTATATATATATATTATATATATATATATAATATATATATATATATATATATATATATATATATTAATAATATATATATCATAAAATGGGGATTCAAATTTTTATTTTCTGTCTAATAATTATTTGTTATGTACATACACACGTAGAGGACAATCACATTAGCTTTCAATTTATTTTAACCATAGCCTCAGAGAAGCCAAAAAGAGGACGTTTCAAAAAATAGTTCCTCATTCACCCCTCCCCCATCACCACTTGAGAGGCTGTCAACCAAAACCATGTACCAAAACTAGGCTGCAAGTACTTGGGGTTGGTGCCGTCTTGTTTTGGTATATGGTTTGCTTTCCCCATTAATTTCTGCAATTTCCCAGTTATTTTAATGTCCACCTTGTTAAACAATCACCTTTCTGTCTAGACCTTAATTCTATTGTTAATGAAAACTTGGGTGTTTAAGCTTAATTGTTAATGAAACCCGGCGGGTTTAAGTCCATTGGTTTTTTTTCTTAATGAAACTCAGTGTTGAGTTAATGTATGAAATTCGGGGTTTGATCTTATTGTTAGAAACTCGAGTGTTTAAGCTTATTGTTAATGATCAGGTCTTAGCTTCTACTATATTGAATCTACTCTGATCCCGCTTACACTATGTTCAATCTCAGCCAATGCATTATTGGACTTATTTGAACGATCGTCTTGTTCTTACATCATCATTGAATTGTATAGTCTCCTGAATATTTTACCTTTGACTAACAAGCTCTTGATAATTCTTGAGTAAATAATCTGTTCTGATAATTACTGTCTCCTACTCGAACTGATTATCTAATTATTTGCTTTATATTATTAATAAAAAAATGTCATCAAATCAGCTCCTTAATAATTATTTTAATCTGAAAATATAATATACTGGGGATGAAAATATAAAAAATTGTCAATAGCATTTAGAAATATTAATGTGATATCACATCTTAAATTTATTACTAATTATTATATTTTCATCAGCGTCCTTAAATTGGTTTGGTTCATACTTTTTTTTTTTAATGAAAAATCATGATTATATGGTTCCAAATATCACCTCTTTTTTTTTCTTTAGATCAGTTGGAAACTGCAAATCCCTTTAATGGTCACAATTCTTGATTTTAATCTCCAATATCTTTCAATTCTTATTAATCTTTCATACCTTTTATATCATCATCAATCAGCAGCAGCATCATCACCACCTTCTGTCTCCATTACATGGTAATTGCGTCACATGCCACCAGAAACAATTAAGTAGTAAGAGGATATACGCAATCGAAAAGAAAGCCCAGCCTCACCCCCCCTTATACCCTTTAATAAGAACTCGTCGCCGTCATCTAAAAAATCCACCCTAATGCTTCACGGCGTGCACTGACCTTCACTATGGCAATCGCTCAATGTAGCATTCAATCCCTTTTCAAGCGGGCACAACCATACCCCTTACAAAAACCCCCCGCCATTCACCCTATTATGCACCTTTCTTCTCTCCTCATCCAAACTCAAGCTATCCTTCTACATCCTTTACCACTCAATCACTTTTTCTTCGGTCTCCAGCCAAGTCCATTCCCAGCACATTCACCACTATATATCCGCTTTACCAATCGGACTATCATCCATGCTTTCTATATGGCCAAAACCATCTCAATGTTACTTCTCATTTATTCGCCTCAATTAGCCTTTATACACAACTACCCTAATGGCGTCATTCCTCATTTTTATCAATTTTTCACACTACAACACCCTACATAAGATTGTTCATTTGAATACATTGTACCTTAGATCTATACCTCTTATTCCATACCATAGTTTCACTACTATACATTAACACAGGTAACAACATACCCTCATGCAAGATTTATTAGGTATCATACAACACATATTCGCCTATTTTGTCTGTATAGTTTTAATAGAGTAGAAATGAAAGCCAAGTATATGGAGGAACAAAATTACCCATTTTTTTTCTTTTTGCACAGACCCTCACCACCGATGATGATCAAGGGCACAATGGTTCCAAAGTGAAGAGTAGTTCAAGAAACGGACCTCAAATCATTAAAAAGGGTCATGGGAAGAGTCCGAGTTGTAACTATTGTAATTTTAGTTTTAAAAACAAAGATGGAGTTGAAAATTCATTTAAAAAATACACAAAGAAAAGTTTAAATGTGTCCATTGCAATCATGAACCTAAGCGCAATTCAGATTTAAAACGTGATATGCAAAGACCCAAAGTTGTATCTAATTAAGAGGAAACCACCAGACAAATTGTGATTGTCAAACAATTCTTAGACGACATATACGGATTTCTGAACTGGAACAAATGTGCCTTCTTAAGAGCAGAAGAATAGAGTAAAATCACACATGGACCAAATACCATCACCCAATTACATCTGAAAAAGTTGAGCAGTTAAATATATAGAGAATTAATTAAAAAAAAAATTAAAAATAAAAATGAATAAATGTAGACTGTTGAGTTTCTGCATGATAATTAAGGACAAAACAAAACGAAACTGTTAAAAAATTTGTTTTTTATTTTGATTGTATTTGTGAGATAGGTAGAATTTTATCAGGAGAATTAGAATACCACGGATATTTCATCAGAAAAATGGATGCATAAGATGTAGGACAAGTGTTTATCAAACGTACAACCACGATGTAAAATAAACTGATCGGAGAAATAGTTGAAAACAATCAGCATACAGAAGAAATTACCAACTGAAAATACAACAAAAAATTTATATTAATTAATTAATCTATTTTTAAAGGAACGGGAGAAAAAATATTTGATCAAAATTGACAATAAATTAATGAAATTAAATATTTTGCAATTATTTTTTCTTTCTGCAACTACCAAAAACCATCAGTTCTGCGTCTGCCAACCCTATAATAGAACCTAAAACCCATCTTGTTAATTAGAAATAAATGAACATACCCATTGTGAATTGTTAAAATTGCGTATCATGCCCACCCTGTTAATAAGGGTTACCTACATACTACATACATACATACATGATTTAATGAATGAAAAAAATTTAATCCTTTTTATAGATGCAACTAGGGGAATAATTCGACCTCAGAAATTTTTAAAAAAATAAACGAATACTGCTCTATACAGCTTTCACAAGAAATTCTGACATATCCATTCCTATTGCATCATATTTATCAGAAAAACACACAACATATGAAATTAAACATTTTCTTTTCTTTTTTTTAAAAGAAATTAAAGTACATGGGGAAGATTTTTGAAACAAAATTTTAGACCTCAAATATAGTAGTTCATAATGGAGAAGCGATAATATTCACTACATTGAGATGTAAATAATGATGGTGAAAACCTTACAACATACATTAATGAATCATTTGAAATTGGATTTCAAAAGAAAGCAATGTAGAACAAAACTGTTCTTCGCATCTGATCTACACATTTTATGAATCAGGTTCTTCGGAAAGTTCAAAGAAAGAAAGAAATAGCAAGAAACTAGCTAATCATGCAGTATATGATATTATGACTGCAAATAATTTCGTTGTTACGCCATATTCTTTTGCTACTTTAGCAGTGGTTTTAAGCTATAAGTTTGCCACTGATGAAATTGAAGTGACCGCAAAATTATTATTAATAGATAGAACATCTATGGAATACATTTTAATTCATTGGGAAAGTCGATCAATGATTCAGATATAGTTAAGCTTTTTGCAAGTTCGACAATATTATTCGACCATAAAAAAAATAACAATTATTATAATGTATTTAAGGAAGCAGTCATACAAATAAGAAGTACTGCAGTAAATGTCAATTAAAAGAAAAAGAAATCCATATTTCTGTGATGAATTTGATAACAATTTTTAGAATATCGGTCACATGTTCGGAAAATGCAGGATGAGTTAAATTCGTACAATGACTGAGTGCGTGGGTTAATTTGCAATTGACAGTTCAACTAGCCGAAATTCGTGGTCATTATGCTCTGTACGTTCGAGTAGTTTACACTTGTGATGCAGTTATAGATAAATATCTAAATCATATAATTATTAAAAAATTAATTGGAGGTTACCCAGGTAGAAAAATGAATGAAACTGTGAAAGATAAAATATTAACTAAAAATTAATGAAAACATAATTTGAAATCTTGAGAATTTGAGCAAAAAAAAAAAAAATATGTTCTGTAAGAATAATTATATTTCTTATCGCAGAAATCGGTACATGCATGGATCAGTAAAATGAAATTAAAACATCAACTTATTAATATGATGATCCAATTCCTTTAGATAGAAAGAAAAACAAAATATCGAAAACATGATGAGCAAACGGCGCAGAAACCTAACGAAAAGGCAAAATAAAATCAGAATAAGAAAAAAAGACTGATTAATCATTAAATAATTTATTCAAATCAATGAAAGAAATATGTTGAAACAGTTATTCAACATCATAATATAATAAAAATAAAAATCGACAAAGGAGATTGAAAAAACAACTGAACAGCCAGTCGATGAAGGATAAAGAAAAAACAGAGCTATAAAGAAAATGGCAAATAAATTAAAAGAGAATTGGGACATTTTTGAAAAACATTTTAATGGGACGATTATTAAAAATGCAGTTTCAAGGCAATTTAAACCAATAGTAACATCAACACCATTCATAAAGAAAGAAAAACGTAAGATCTTTGTACGTAATGATTTAGATAGTAACGGTTTTTTGGACGATGAAGTTGTTAATGCAAAAGAAATTATGATTGACATTAATAATGTACAAGATACAATTCTGTTTCCATATCTTTATATGAATTACCTATTTTTGAATGATTCTGAATTGCCGTTAAAACTTATTACATGGTAGGAATGAAAAGATGGCTATGCTATTATCAATACAGATTATAAAATGAATGAATATCACTGGTTTCTCGTTGATATTCATTCAGAGCAAAAGAAAATAAAAATATTCACACTCGGAAACCACAATGCGAAATACCCAGAAAAATAATCAATCAAAATCAAAAAATCACTTTTTCATCCATAATTTAATTTAGCTTACAAATAATAATAATACATTAGCATACCAAACAATAAACAATCTTAAATTATTGTTCATATGTGGAGTTCGAATGTGAAAAATTTTAAGAATACAATAGTCGTAATTGAAAAACACATCAAAAAAAGAATAGTTTATGAATGCGCAATATGTTACAGAAATGGCAAAATCTCTATTTTATTGAAAAGAAATTGACGGAATAGAGATCACAGTTATAAAAGGACTTAAAACTCGCTTTGAAAAATAACTTCAAAATTTTAATTTTAAACTAGAGAAGAGATTCCATTAAAAGAAACAGATTTACAAAAAATGCAGGAAAATAGAAAAAGGACTTTTACCTAATGTACAAAATTCGCAAGTAAAAATACAAGAATGCAATGAAAAAGAAGAAAATGTTAAGGTGAATAGAAAAGATAACGTCCAAGGCAAAAAATAATTTGCACTATTCGTAAAAATGTAAGTAAAAAAATCATTGAATAGAAAATTAAACCTCAAATTCCAGAATAAAAAAGATAGTACTTTAATAAAGTGATGTAAAATAAACAAAATAATGAACTACTAAGCCAGTAAATTAAAAAGCCAGTACACACAAAGACATAAAGTTAGACGAAATAAGGGAAAATGAGATTCGATCAATCGGCAAAAATCAAAGAAAAGATAGAGTAATAATTCTGCATATGAAATATTGAAAGAAATGTTACTAGACACTGATATGTGTCTAGTGCACATTGAAAACACTACTCAATAATATATAGAAACAAAGAACGATTCTTCCATTCTCAGCAAATTTCGTAATTGCTAATCAAAGTATTTTCTTTTCTAAATCTTATGAAAAAATTAATTAGGAAGGTCACACAAAGCATAAAGTTAACGATAAGAAAATGATCACATTGGTTTCTTTGTCATTGTAACTTCAACAACAAAAATTAAAATTTTTAATTCAAAACAAAATCAGAATCATACTGCTATGTCATAAAAAAATAATAATTGTACACATGTAGCAAATAATCTCACCAGTATTTAGAAAATTTTGAGAGTTCGCAATCGCAAATGCACTATCGTAAAGGTTCTAGCCTCATTTATAAGTTTTTAAAGAATTAACTTTTATCTTTAAGAAGATGTGTCACAAAACTTTGGATGTCACAAAACAATTTCAACTCCTTTCAAAGATGTGAAGACACGAGTACAAAAGTTTAAACAAACGACATGTTTTTTTACAAGAATGAAACAAAATTGTCTACTTTATATCCAGTACCTCCACAAGTTATAAACCTAATTATTGGGCATACAGTTTGCCAAAACAAACTTTAAGAATTTGAAAAAAAACGTTTTTTATGCATAATCATGCCATGCGTCAAGGGTCTTCACGAAATCTGCAAATTGAATAACAACCAAAATTAATGATATAATAGATATGTGTACAATATAATATTAAATCTATCTAAAAAATAGAGAAATATTATTATATATTTGATAATTTATAATATAACATATATAATATATTTTATATAATATATATATATATTATACATATATCTATATATCCCAAAAAGTAAGGTACTTATGTCCACGTATAATTATGCATTACTAACCTTAAATTACAATTTC
>JABUQX010093462.1:0-25000 GCA_015478945.1 Trachelipus rathkii | reverse complement strand
AATAATCGTCCCATTAAAATGTTTTTAAAAAATGTGTTTCTTTTCTTTTAATTTATTTTCAATTATTTTTATAGCTCTGTTTTTTCTTTATCCTTCATCGACTGGCTGTTCAGTTGTTTTTTCAATCTGCTTTGTCGATTTTTATTTTTATTATATTATGATGTTGAATAACTGTTTCAACATATTTCTTTCATTGATTTGGATTAAATTCTTATTTAAGTTTTTTTTCTTAATTCTGATTTTCATTTTGCCTTTTCGGTACTTATGCTCTCATGTTTTAGATATTTTTGTTTCTTCTATTTCAATTACATTCTCTTTTTCCTAAATTAATTCTCCAGGTTTCTTGATTTTCAGTAATGTTCAAATTTTCTTCGTTAAGAAATAGTTAATCCTCTCCTTAATGTACATATTTTCTTTTTTTGCTCACTTTTTAAACTCTACAATCTTTTTTCTTAATTCTATTAGGATCTGTTTTTCTCTTTGATTTTAATTGACCTTGAAACCTCCAACCTCCAATTCTTAAATTTTTTAAATAAATATGAATTTAGATATATATCTATGAACTCTGTTGCCTTTGTATTTTTCTTATGTATCGTCTGTGCTTAATGTCTGCAAATCCTGATTCAACAGTTGCGTTCCGCAAAATGTCTCTTACTTTCACTCAAAATAACATTGTTTATTATTATTTTTTTTTACCAACGTGTTTGTCCACAAAGGCAAAATTGGAACACAATATTCTAAAAATAGTTAACAAATTCATCACAGAAATATGGATTTCTTTTTTTAATTGATATTTCCTGCAGTATTTCTTATTTGTATGAATGCTTCCTTAAATACATTATAATGAGAATTTTTTTTTTATTGTCGAATAGTAATGTGGAATTTGCAAAAGTTCAACTATATTAGAATCATGGATGGCTTTTCCCAATGAATTAAAATGTATTCCATAGATGTTCTATCTTTTAATAATAACTTTGCAGTCGCTTCAATTTCATCAGTAGCAAACTTAAAGGTTAAAACTACTGCTAAAGTAGCAAAAGAATATGGTATAACAACGAAATTATTGGCAGTCATAATATCATATACTGCATGTTTAACTAGTTTCTTGCTATTTCTTTCTTTCTTTGGAACTTTCCGAAGAACCTGATTCATAAAATGTGTAGAGCAGATGCGAAGAATAGTTTTGTTCTACATTGATTTCTTTTGAAATCCAATTTCAAATGATTCATTAATGTATGTTGTAAGGTTTTCATCATTATTATTTACTTCTTAATGTCGTGAATATAATCGGTTCTCCATTATGAACTACTATATTTGAGGTCTAAAATTTTGTTTCAAAAATCTTCCCCATGTACTTTAATTTCTCTAAAAAAAAGAAAAAATTTTTAATTTCATATGTTGTGTGTTTTTCTGATAAATATGATGCAATAGGGATGGATATATCAGAATTTCTTGTGAGAGCTGTATAGAGTAGTTCGTATATTTTTTAAAACATTTCTGAGGTCGAATTATTCCCCTAGTTGCATCTATAAAAAGGATTAAATTTTTTTCATTCATTAAATCATTACTTATTTTAATTTGTTTTTCTAGCAGAAAAACAAATCTCATGGACATGTTCGCAGCATCCCTCTGTCAAGTGGGCTACCTGTTAGTCGTCTGATAAATCCCTTATTGTTTTTAATACCTGAATGTTTTTCAAATTATCTTTTGTAATATACCAGTTTTTTGTGTGTTTTTTTATGTTGCTCCTAACTGATGGTTTTAGTACGTTGCTGAAATTACCAGTAATTTCAGCATTTTTATATAATTTCATTAAATTTTCATGATAAACTTCTTAAACACATTTTTGGCTTCTAATTATTTGGCAATTTCAATCTTGGGTAGCTATTCTTGGGTTTCCTTTGCAATTTTCAGGATGGTAAAATTCTCATGTTTCTAATATTTGTAATAAGGCATAATCGGCGAAAAATAAGTCTTCAATTACGAGCTTTTTTTCCCCCACACGTGTTTAGTGATATAAACATTTAATTTTTACAAGAAAAATCCATTAAATTTCTTTTCACTACGCTTTATCCTTACTTTAAATTGTTATTTTTGATTGGGAACCATGGATGAGTTTTACATTTTTTCCGACTTATTATGTTCCGCCCTTGTATTTGTGAGCAGATTTAAAATTCAATAATAATTTATTTATTTTTATGAGCTTTTGAATGTTGACTGATATTTTTCCCAGGGTTAACAAAACTCAATTATTTCTCCTGAGAATGAATCATAATTTAATTAAATACTTATTCGTACCTTGATTTTATTTTCAGTGCTATGTTTACTGACAATAGAAAAGGTGTATTTTACTTTTATTTTTATATATGTTAAGCAGATATTCGAATTACATTATTATTTGTTATGTAATTCTGAACTAATTCTGAAAGGGAATTTTAATTAAAGAGCGACTAAGAAAGGAGTATTAATATATATATAAAGGATATCATTAAACAACAATAATAGTAATTAAAATATAGAATATGTTGATATTATTATTTTATAAAATAGTAAATCTGTAAAGGAGTATATATATAATTATTTTCTAATTAAATAGAACTATATCTAATTATAATTTTTTATTCATTAATATTTAATTAATTATCCTTAAGATATAATATATAATATATTATATTATAATATATTAAATAAGTCATTATATGTATTTTTTAGAATTTTATATATTTTTTAAAATTATTTAAATATATGTAATATGTAATATAGTATATTATTAATATTTAATATTAGTAAAAATAATAAAAATTTTATCTTTATCTATTAATACTTGTCCATATACTTTACTTACTATTTACCTGGGTATAGTCCTTTATTGTTATTGCTAAAGTCATTGATATTTTTAGTTCTTAATATAATAAATTTAGTACAAATTTAATTTTTTGCTCAAAGCAATATAAATTTCTGTTAATAGTATACAAATGAATAAAATTTATTCTTCTTCTACAAAAAGGAAACAAAAATTAACGGACAAAAATAGTGGGGATTATATTTACTAATTTTGCCAAAATACACTATATATTCCAGGTAAAATTTTTAAACGAAGTTCATCGGTAAAAACTTTGAGTATTTGACACCCTTTAGCTTACTATACTATAATATGATATTATTTCACAATGTATTTAATTAAGTTATCATTATATATTATATATACTATTAGTATAAGAAATGATCAATATCTTTTTTATCCATATACTCATTATATAAATTACACATTAATATATATATAATAGTAGTTATTTACTTAAAATTTCACAATATAATAGATTTTATATAGTTATATAGTATATATATATATACTATAGATAAATATAGATTCATGCATTTGTCATAAAAAGACATATATAAATATTAATAAGAAATTAGATATAAGAAAAATTGTTTTTAAATTGGATATTATATATTATTGAAAAATATTCTCGCTATATTATATATATATAATATTATATATATATAATATATATATATCCGGTATATATTAATGACTATATATTAATAATTATAATATAGTTGGAGTTTATATAATAAAATTAGTATTATATATTACGAAGTATATTTATAAATAATATTTTTATATAGTATGAGGTATATATAAAAACTATTTAATTATTTATATATATAACCAAAATTAAATTATTTTTATGTTCTCCATCGTCCTTGAGGAAGAGAGAGAAAGTTAAATAATTATAAGTAACTCACTTATATGATAAGGGTAAGGGATGATATAGGAACTGATTAAGGAATATTTGGGGAATTTTATGAGTGGTTATGTAGGGAAATGATATATGGTATTTACATAGGCGATATAGAGTGCGTCCCGAGTGACTAGTAAGGACTGATTGTGAATGAGCAAGGTTGCGTTAGAGTGGTAGAGATGTGTTGGACAATATTCTTTACATTGAAAACAAATGACTGAGAAAATGAGGAGAATAAATTGTATTTAATGTTATTATGGACTTGCAACAGGTCGTTATGATTAGTGATAAGAGGGAAGTCCCCTATTGGCATTGATTAATAATATATGGGTTTGGTGTTATGCTTCTCAATGGAATCAAAAGTGGTAATGAACGATACGTGAAAGCGTGGTGTTAAGAATAAATGAGGTCAAAAGTGTCTAAAATGGTTTTATTAATTATTACTACTTGCTGAGTGAGGCAGGTGATGTGCTATGCCCTTGGTTAGTTCATTTGTATATATGGATGGGTGTTATGGAAAGAATTAAGTGAGATAGGGGGTGGCAGGAAACGGTGTAAGAATGATGGAGAATGGAGGTTGAAGTGGAGGGTGCCTACCGGACCATAAGATGATGACTCCGATTTATAGGGGGAAAATTTATCGATAGAAAACAGACGAAATTAGAGTATTTCTATTATTAGTGTGCAAAATTTCTGTTATAAAAATAATTATTAGCGTTATTTGCATATATATATTATAGAATTTAATTATTTAATAGTAAATTTTATTATAAAATTATAAAATGTTTCTAAGTATATAAATGACATTATTATAGAATTTAAACATATTAATATTATTATTTTAACTTTATAACATGAATTTTGAATTTTTTCCAGTTCTTTAATTTAATTCTTCTTTTATTTTCGACATTATTACCATAATTTTAAATGGGAGTAAATTTTTATTTTATAAAAACTTCCACCTCAGAAGCCCATTTCTTGACCGCCTCTTATATATATGCTGATATATGTATTATAATTATATATATATTTATAGTATATATACAGTATAAACTTAGTGTATAAGGTGGTATATATAGATATTTTTTCTATATTTTGTTTAATGAATCTAGAATTAGATCGGTGATAAATGTTTGTCAAATATATATATATTATAGGTATATATGATATATATATATATATTTATGTATTATAATAATATAGTATATTGTGTATATAATATATTATATATTATTAATATATCGATAACTATATATATATATATAATAGACTACGGTATATATATAATATACTATTATTTATATATATTTATATATCATAAGTTATATAATAATATATTATATATATATAATTATAATGTTTGTAACTAATATATATATATATTTATAATTTATTAAATTTATTTTGAACCTATTTATTTATATATATATATATAATAGGTATATATATATATATATATTATATAATTATATATATTATATATATAATATTTAAAATAAGCAACAAGAACTGATTTAATACAACGTAATAATGTTAGCTTCATTTATTACTCATTGAGTCCTATCATAACACGTTCCTATATTAGAAACTTTTAACATCACTACTGACATAAATATACCTTAAGTTAATATTTCATCTCAAATATACACATCAATAGTCATCCTTACTTGTAAAGGCTAAATAATAAAGTTTAATGCAATCTCATCCTCGCTCTGTCTATATACTTCCTGTTTCAATTTACAGTTATGTAAAAAATCGAATGTCTCACAAGAGTATTTATACTGAAAGTATATAGGGGCTCAGATAAAGGTTACAGCGCGTGAAGCACTAGGAATAAGTTGGCACAGCTTTCAGAGGCTAAATATGTAATATTATTTAGACAATAGTAAGATTGGCCGATGCAAAATCTTTCTAACAAATAGGCCTGCCACCTATCGACTGGCCACAAAAAAAAATTTTTTTTTATTTGCCTGCAAGATCACATCTAAATATAATTTATAGTATATGGTGTGAGCGCAACACAGAAATGAACCTACATCCAAGGAAACTTTGGCCAATTGTCTTGAGATAGTGGTTGTTTGATCTATTTTGGATTCCTCATAGTCACTCTTTTTTTTTTAATGCGTGTTTTAGAATATGTAGTCATATTATATCTCAAAATTTGGAAACTACTTAAAATGGACCGTATTTTTTTCTATTTTTCAGAACACTAATGAGTACTTCACGAAGAGCTTATCAACTTGCATCATGTATTTCTGCTACTTTCTGTGGTGGAATATTGCACAGGAGAAACCAAAGAGAGAAAATATTACTAAACTTTGTGAAGCAAGATCTAAATTCTGACATACTTAGACCTGAAACTCGGAGACAAGAAAGTCTTGGGCTCCCCATATGGTCTGTAAAACGTGTGTCGAAAATCTACGTCAGTGGAATAATGGAGCGAAGAAAAGGTTTAAAATTTTAGTGAGTCATGTTATATGGTATGGCGGGAGCCAAAGATCACCACAGTGACCTGTTATTTTTGTTTGGTTAATGTGAAAGGTATAAACTTGTTACAGAGAAACGTATAAATTTTGGAGTATCGCAAGATTTGGAATCAGCAAAGGCGACCTGTACCACACTCCGACGATGTCCCCCATCCCCAGTGTTTCACTACCTCCCAGACCTAGCATTGACCTGATGGAGAAGATATCCAAGGATTGTGTAGCACACGTGCAGATAGTGGTAGTGAATATGAAGAAAGTACTTCTACACAGCAGCAGTTCTCTCAGGAAGAGATCAATGATTATGTACGAGAGTTATGTCCTCTCCAAGCAAGATTCCTCATGCTTTTAGCCTCCAAGACTTACTGAAAAAGAACTGTATTAAGAAGTTTGTGGAAGTTATTTTTTTTCGGACAAGAGGTAGTACTTCTTCCATCTATTATTAGCGTATTCTTATGTATTTATATCTGTTGGAAACATACCCCTAGGACCTCCTATCTCCATAATGGGGTTAAGCCTAAATACCCCACGCTCATAAGACTTTGCTGATTGGTTATTGGCATAGTTCAACGAGAAATTTGGTGTGTTTATCTGTAACAAGTGGCATAGTTAAGCATTCGATTCCAATATGGTCACATCAACAAAACTGAAAGAGGAATATGAAATATAAGAGAATGATCTTGCAGAGAGCTTAGATATAATGAACACCAGTGGTCTATACGTGCGTTGATTTGACAGATGGTAAGGCATCTTACTTCGGGCAAGCAAGCGGATATCTGAATCACCGCTTTTTCATTATGCTTGTGGGATAGTAGGGGCTAAAGAAACCACTGGGAAGAAGTTGTATGGCCTGCTAAGCGTGAAATTATATACTAAATGTACGGTGGCAATACATATTAATATTAACGAACCACTGGGTTGACAGGGGAAAAAATTATTTCCCACCACTCCACATGAACTAGGATCTGATTGAAGGCAATTTGTTATGGGCCCTAGACAAAAGATGGTGAATGTTTCAAATATATTTGCAGATTTTTTTCCAGGTTGAGTATGGAGAAACTCAAAACTGGAATCTTTAGCGGCCCCTCAAATTCGCCAAATCATCAAGGATGAAATCATAAATGTTTTGAATGATATTGATGCATCTGCCTGGAAAAGTTTTTGTCTTGGGATATTCAGAACTTTTTGGGCAAACCTTTCCTCACTAAATTCTGCCAACTAATGTAGAAACCGTACAGAAAAAGCTTTTCAGACTTCAAAATTTGAATGCTAAAGTATGGCAGTCATAAAAGTTCACTTCACCTTACTGATTAGTCTCACATAGATCGGTTTCGCGGATAATCTTCGGATGTATACATATTGACAGGAAGCAAGGGAGAGCGTTCCCAGATCCAAAGATACAAACGGTGAGAACGTAAAGATACCAAGGAACGATGGGATACCAACAGCAACATGATGGGAGACTAATTGTTGGAGTCTCAACGTGATTGGTCCACATTCTGCACACAAGACAATCATATATAGACAGCGATTTGTAATGCATTTCAATTGTGATTTCATTGTACTCAATTGAATGTTTTTGACCTATTAGCATGTTATGTACTTACTCATTAACATTTTGATATATAAATCTTTCGTTGTTTTTTTTTTGTGAATTACGCTTACATTTGTACTAACATAAATCTGTTGTTACCTTATGTTATTTTCTTTGTCGAACCCCCTACTGTATCTCAACAAACTAGAGCCGAATTCTAAGAAAATCGGAGGTTATATTTAGAGCAATCATGAGCAACAAGATCACCATATAAGATGACGCTTCAAAAGATGTTTTTGCCGAGCAAAATCTTTGTTGGCCAGTGAATTATATAGACTGCGAATGGTTTTGTGTGGTGATTCTGAAGAGAGTTTTGAGAGGATTGGTAGATGCATTTTTGGCTTGGTGTGTAAAAGGAGGGTTTGAAAGAATACGTATGATATATGAGTAAGGGTTAATGGTTGTAAGTTCGATGCTGAGATACAGTCCGAGTGTGAAGCTTATGTTGGGAGAACAGCTGGAACACAAGTGTCTGAGTTTTAGAATATTTAGGATAGTAAACTGTTGGACTAAAAGAAAACGGATGATGAAAGAGTGGTAGCAAATGAAAGTGGGTGAATGGCAGGAAGCGTGGCTGGTGGCAATAAGATCGTTGGTGGCAGACCGTAAAGGGACTAAGTCTTGAGTGTCTAGGGTTAGGGTCTTACATTGAGGGTATGTTGTTGCCTGTTTTTAAATATATAATGGCCCCGTACTTTAGTGAGAACTAGGTCCTGGATAAGAGGTATAGATCTAAAAGTTCAACGCGTGTTCAGATGGACAATCTTAGGAGGCATGTGAGTTTGTGAAAAGAATTATAAAATGAGGAATGAACGTATTAGAGAGTTATGCGGTGTGAAGAAAGGGTAAAAGAATGAGAGAAATAAATGAAAGTACGATTGAGATGGGTTTTGAGGTCTTGTGGAGAAGGATGAATGATAGTCTGATTTTAAGCGGATGTGTGTGTTGGGAATCGACCGCTGGGAGACCGAAGAAAAGTGGATTGAGTCCGTAAACGATTGTAAAGAAGGAGAAGAAAATGTGATTTCTAATTTTTCACGAAGATGTATGGAGATTGTTGAAGAGTTTAAGCTGATTGGGGGTCTCATGGTTGTTGGTCCCACCCGGGCCATGGGGATGCACCACTAACACTTGACGATATGCCATAGTGAGGGTCCGTCGTCGGTCCCGTGAAAGCTCTAAGGGCTGGATTTTCTTCGACTTTGCGACAGGTTCCACTATAGTTATAACGACGGGGCGCGTAAGGCTTGGCTTGGCTTTTCACACTTGCTTCTATATTCTTATCTCCATACGTCTTTTTTCTGAGCGCACTGTTCCTCATCTTACTCCCAAGTCTTGGGAGGAGAAGAAGAAGGAAGATGATGGATGATAATAATAATAATAATATAATAATAATAAGTAATTTTATATAATATATAATATATATATATATAATATATATATAATATACTATATATATATTGCCGCGATACTAAATGGATTTGATTAAATTATAATAATATTATGTCTATGATATAATCGGGGTATCCTTTGAGATCATTAGACTATATATAGGATATTTAGTACCTATATATATTATATATATACTATAGTATAGGTATATATATATAATATATAATATAATTACTATTATTAAGTTACGCTGATTAATTTATATATGATATATTATATATAATATATAATAATTATATTGATGATTATTAATATACTGATATGTATATAGTATATATATAATATATATATAAATATATATATTATATACTATATATATACAATATTATATAATATATATAAAATATTATGTAAACACCTATAGTATATATATATATATATAATATATATATATATATATATTATATATATATAGTAATATATATATATATTAATATATATATTATATATGATCATAGTATAGTTTGACTGTGATAAATTTACGATGATATACATTATTTTATTACTTACTATTTACTTAATATAATGAACTTGATTATTACTATACCTATTATATTATATAATATAATTATATCATAATATAAAATATACTTATTAATATAATATTATATATTATATATAATGAAATGTTAAAAAAATAATAATACTATAAATATAAATTCATATAATAAAATCATATGTAAATATATATATATATAATAAGTATAATATATATATATATATATATATTAATAGTATATTAATATATATATATATATATATCTCATCATTATATTAATATAATATATACTATAATATATATACTCACTCACTCACTCACTCTATAAGTGAGATAATAATTATAATATATATATATATATATATAATATATATAATATTATATAATATATAAGTATTATATTAATATACTGATTAATTATAATATAATATATAATATATATATACTTAATATATATATTATATATATTTCTGTATTTGCTGATGATTATGACATATATATAATATTTATCACTGTAATTTAATGAAATCGTAATATATACCCAGACCATAAGTCCCTCAAGTTCTACGGGGTAGCAAACACAGGTATAATAAACATAGGGGTTAAACTTGCTAAGGTCAGGTTCAAAAACTCAGAAACCGGTCTCTCAGACCTTATAGACGGTCTCATCGACCTTCGAAACCCCTAATTTGACACATCAATTGTCAAAATCTAACGACGTTTTGGGAATTACCAAGTCAACTATCGATATGACTTGGATTTCCTTCCGGTTTAGAGATTCGAAACCGTTGAAAACGGTCTCGCCGACCTTTGAAACCCCTATTTTGACGGCTCAAACGTCAAAATCCAACGATGTAATGGAAATTATCAAGGCAATGGCCGACATGACTTGGATTTCCTACCATTCAGAAGCTCCAGAGCCTCCGAAAACTAGTCGTAGCCCTTGGAAACGCGTTGCAGCCCAGCCATTGGCGTGCAGTGCTGCCACTGGAAAAATCCACAAACTCCTCCGAAGTTGAGTGCTTTGACAAAGTTAGACGCTGACATAACTTGGTCGATCGTGCCATGTGGAAGTACCAGAAAAAAATGTTAAAAAGCGCTAAATGCTTAGTATTATATACCATAGTAAAAAAACAACTTGAAAGGGCGGCAACCCCTTACGGGGGTGCAGGGATACGTAACCTCGTATACGACTAGTTGACACCACCAGCAATAAGGATACCATGTGGGTAGGGGGACACGAACTCTCTTAGATACCCTAAGGGAGATCCCAAAACTTTAACGGGGGCTGCAGTCCTACGTAACTTCGTCTATGACGAGGTCACACCACCACCTATAAGTATACTATGTTTCAAGGGGGATACGATCTCTTTGTTCTCCCTATAAGGGGGATGAAAATAATAATCGTAAGGAGGGCTGCAACCCACTAGGGATGGGCCATGGATAGGTAACCTCGTCTACTACGAGGTAATGTCATCAAAAGTGGGGAACCAAGTATCAAGGGGATACGCTCTCTCTAACCTCCCTAAAAGGGAGGGATAAATTTATTATAAGACCGACCAAAACCCTTACCTAAATACTATAGATTTGAGATTTTGAACTAAATAATTATTTTTTTTTTATGAAATGATAGTGCTAGATATGGTACTTTTATGACACTTTTCAACTATTCCAAAACATTGGACATATCATCTACATAAGATCCTAAATATCCGTGGTGACCAAACTTTATTCTACCTCGACCAAATGAAGAATTTGAATATATTAGGCGAGCCACATTAAACACGTTGCTCGCGGGCTATGGGTTGGGTACCGCCGATATATATATAAGTATATATATATATACTATATATATATATATATAATAACTATATATATATATCATATATATATACTTATATACTATATATATATATATATATATAATACTAAAATATATATTAATTATACTATTATTTTGATAAGAGGCTTAGACATGTAGGTTACGCGTTATGGCAAAATATTTATTTAATATAAGTTAAAATTTAGGTGAATATTAGCGTGTTTAAATTTTGCTAGTTAAACGAATTTTTCTAAACTAAACCATATTATAATATACTTATAATATATTATATATATATACTATAGATATATATATATATATATTGTATATAACCTATATATATATATAATCTAGTTATATATATATATAAATATACTTTACTAAAAATAAGGATATATTTAAAAACTTTGTTACTATCAGAGTCAGTCATTACAAAGAGGTTTATACATATATTAATCTTTTGTGAATGCTTTAAGCTCTGTGAGGATAGGGATAATCTATTTTTTTCCAAGATTTAAATGGTTCATAAAAAATAATAAAAATGTTGTCAGTTGAAAAAATTTCAAATTAACAATTTTATAAATATGTATTGTATTTATTAATACAGCTCCGTTAGCGATAATGGTACACAATATAAGGCGAAGAAATTAAGAATGGTCTATTAAATAATTTATACTAATGCAAAATAATAACAAAGGTACTTAAAAACTATAAATTACAAAATTACAAACAACTACGAATCGTCTGCAAAATGAAACTGATTGGTTGAGGGGAAATGTATCAGAACGTGTTTCTATTACAGCCAATTAAAGCATCATCTGAAGAATTTTTTCGCTGAAAGCTACCCCGTCATAATAACGGAATTATCGAGTATGCGTATACTATATATATATATATATATAATATATATAATATATATATATATATATACTATCGACAAAATATACTAATTATATAGTATAATATATATACGCTATATATATATTATAAGTATATATCTACCTACGCCATACTTATCGTACACTATATCATATATATATATATATGGCACGCTTGTCCCAGTCTTAAAAGTAGTAACCCGATTATACATCGGATGGGCACGTACTCTCGGGCCTTACGAACAAGTATTCCCTTCTGGTATAATCTAGCATCTTTTCGATTATTCTCGAATGGCAATCAGGTGCGACGCACGAATGATGTTAGCCAAAAACGTGTTTTTTTTATGAAAACGACATATCCCAAATTAAATAGCAAAGATGGAAAGTGAGTCATAGGTCTCTCGGCGTCGGCCTCGAGCCCCTTTTAAAATATTATAATAGCAACTTGTGGTGGAAACTTTTTCGCAGATCTTTTTCATAATCTTGAGAGTTTTAGCCTAACACGTGACACTGCTGCGGCTGCTACATTGACAAGAATTCTTCAATTTTCGATATGATGTCACTTTATGTAACTTCCTTTTTAAAATCAGAATAGGCCTATAATTATTATTATATATATATATAATTAAATATATATAATATACTATATATAATATATATATGACTAATTATAAATATATATATATTATATATATATATATTATACTTTATATTTTATTACTTATTAATATATATATATATAATTGTTATTCCGTAATATATATATATATATTATATATATATATATATATATATATCACAATGAGATACAAAAAGTAATAGAAATTAAAGAATCTTTATTTAGACTTGTACCGAAAAATCTTTCTTACGTTCTAGGTTTTTTATTATTAATTTTTAAAAGCTATATATATAAGTGTTTATTGTGCACTAATATTTAATTACAAACATAGCCAATTGCTTTTTAAAATTTCCTTGGAAAAGCTTCCTCTTTGGCATGTTTTCTGCGCCAAATAAATTCGCAGAGGTACGAATCAATCATTCCTTTATTTGTCCCACATTGTCTTTTATTTCGATGCTTTAACAGAGCCCATGTATTTTCAATCATCTGAGTGTTTGCCTTTGAATCTGGATCCACAAAATGTTCAGAATGATTCACAGTTTCATGTTTAAAATTGTATCCTTGCAGTTGACAAATTTTGTTGTATGAGGCAAAACAATCACTGATAATGGTTAATGGATATCTGGTTTAATTTTATCCTTGAATGTCAGTTCAATAAAAGTGTTTTCCTTAACTGTCTGGTACAGCATAATAAAAAGAACTTCTTTAGTTTCTTACATTAACCACCGAAACTCCACTGTTCTGAATTATTCGGCACTTGAATTGATTTTTTTCTTTGAAAGTATTCTTCATCTCAATTTCATACAATGACACTCCTGGCCTCTACCTATAAGTGTGTCTCCCGTTATGATGGGAATCCGCCCAAATCTTATAAATATTAAATATATATAGTATAAATTTAATAATAATATAATATATTATATATATTATATATATATATATAATAATATAAATTTATATATAATAATATAATATAATTACGATTTAAATATATATATATATACGTATTATAATTATATGTCCAGCCTCTAGAAGAGCCAAATCCATTTCTCAAAAAACTACAACAGTCTACCGGAAAAGGAATATCATTGCTGAAATGCTTGAGCGTAAAATTTTAGTGCGGCAAAAAAAAAAAAAAAATCTCAAAAACTACAATAGCTACAGGAATATAAGGAAATACATTTTTGGAATCCTGCTAATTAAAATTTTAGTTAGGAAATTGTAAAAATAAAAAATTAGTTAATAATATATAGTAAATATATTATAATATATAATATATATATAATATATACTATATATAACTATATATATATATATATATATATATTATATACATATATATATTATATATATTATATATATATATATATATATATGGTCAGGCCTCTCGGAAGAGCCACAATCCATATCTCAAAAAAAAACATCGAAGCCCTGGGGAAAAGGAATACATTTTTACTGGAATGCTGGTAAAATTTTTAGTGCGGCCAAAAAAAAAAAAATAAAAAAAAAACTCAAAAAACACAAATAGAAATCAATAAAGGGGTATTACATTTTTGGAATCCTGGAAGTGAACAATTTTAGTTAGGAAAATTTAAAAAAAAAAAAAAAAATTAGTTAATTAATATATAGTAAAATAAGGGTTAGAAAGCCTATTTAGAGATCTTTTATGCGTTACTCGTTAAAATAAATTTCATGGATTAGTAAATTTTGTGTGTTTTTTTTAACTAAAGAATACCCCAAGGGCATAAGACCACCCTGATGGCAGGAGTCGGGTCTCTCAGCCTTCCGGGGAACTTACGGGTAGGACTAATTCCCCCCCTCACGGGAGGGTCTCGGAACCCCCGTCTTTGGTGTTTGCGGGTCGCGGGGGTTTTCTCCTGCCCCCTCCCCTTACGGGGTTTGAAAAACGTCCCCCCCTGTGTTACCCCGTCGGCTCGAGCCCCTACATTGCCGTTTAATAATACCTTGTACAACAATTAATATATATATATATATTAAATTATAACTATATATATATATATTATATATATATATATAAATTATATATAATTATATATATATATATATATATATATTATATATATATAATATATACTATATATAATATTTTAAATATATATTATAGGAAACTTTTCCCTTTAAAGGATGTTACCGAATATGTACATTTAAAAGACTACTTTGTGATTCGACTACCCTCGGATAGAGTTCTGAGGTGATAGTTTAGAGTTGACAAAAAAGTTTTTGTTTTTTTTACACTAAAGGAAATACCCAAAATTAAATAGCAAAGATGTCAAAGAGTCAGGGTCTCTTCGGCCTCAGCGTACGTAGTGGTACGTACTGTAGGGTGGTACAATTTCGTCCCCCCCTCAATTGTCCCATCCAGAAATCGGCTCTGAGCTCCCTCCATTAATAAAATACACCACCTCACATTAAAAATAAAAAATAAAAATATAAATTAAAATTAGGTAAACAAACAATAAAATATAAAAAAGCAACATGTTGCAACTTTTTTCTCTTCTTCTATTGGAGTTCAATTAAACTAATAACACGTCACAGTGCCTATTATAAAAATGGCGTAGTACGATTCAGTTGTTATCAGCGATTATTATCGATATATTATTGATATTTTTAATATGTAACATCCTTTTAAAGGGGAAGTAACCTTAATATATATATACTATGTCCCCGCCGGCCTCGAGCCTCCCCCCCAAAAAAAAAATAGCCAATTTTTGTGTTTAAATTTTTTTATTCTTAAATTTAATTTTTTATTTAAAATACTCCCACATAATTTTTTTCCTTAAACTAAAATTTTACAAGATTTCAAAAAATGTATTACTTTTCCCTGTTTAGCTATTGTAGTTTTTGAGACATGAATTTTCCTTTTTTAATACATTTTTTAACAACTAAAATTTTACCAGATTCCAACAATGTATCCTTTTCAGTGTAGCTATTTGTAGTTTTTGAGATATGGGATGTGGCTCTTCTCCCAGTCAACCTATAATAATATATATAATAATATATTATATAATATATATATTATGATAATAATAAAAGTGTATATTATATTATATATATATATAAATATATTATGAATATATATTATAAATATATTATATAATAATATATATATATATTATATATATATATATATATAATTATAAGTATATATATATATTAAATAATATAGTACTTAATATATATATATTATACATGAAATTTCAATTTACCTCGTCAGCCATTTAATTATTGTAATCTAAGCTGTATTGATTGACTATTTCAAGTTCTCGTTTCACAATATGTAATAGTATGTTTGTTCGGTACTCAGGCCAACGAATACACAAAAAATTATTTTTTGCAAAGATCAATATTTTGATATTTTGTAGACCAATTACTTCCTTTCTATAATATATAATACGTACTGAGGCATTAATTTCTCTATATACATAAGGTATCAAGGTTTATTGCTCAATACCCATTTAAGGTACCTCCCCCTTTTAATGTTATTTTCATATTATGTCCCAACTTGGCAATGGAAAACGTCAGGAATTATTCCTCCATATTTTTGCCCCGAAAAAAAAAAATTACGCATCTAATTCTCGCGTTCTTTGGGTATATAAATCAATTAATTTTTAAGAGTAATGGTATGAGAGAGATAGCACATTTTCGGAAGTCTACACGGATCGGCTTTGCCGGGAAAAGAAGTGACAAAAAATCAGGTTTCTATTCTAAAAGCGCATTTAAGTTACAAGTATGAGTTTATTTCAAGAACTGCTTTTTGAAAAGTTGTTAAGATGAGTTTTAAAAATTTTAAATATTTTTACCAACCGCGGTATAACAGAACCTTAGTGTACATAAAGGATTTTTTGATATTTATCTCTCTTATATATTTCATTCTTACTGCGTTAATAAATTGTGATAATGCACGGAAAGAAAATTTGTATGATTGAGAACTCAAAGTGTATAGACAGTTGTCAAGTGGTTAAACTCGAGCTCTCGAGGATAAGTGGACTTCCATAAATCTACTTATCTAATATCACTCTCTTTAACTAATGTTAATAACGATTCTCACACAACTCAATATTATAGCAAATCATAACCTTAACTTCTTGCTCTTTTCTAGTGAGCTACATTACGTTAAGATAAATATGTTGTCTACCAAAGTTTATCCCGTTTAGACGCGAAATTATATCTATCGAAAAGATGTCAATATGAAATCGATATTTTCTTGTCTCCTCATAAAAAGAAAAGAACCTTGAGGTGATTGGTATATTATAATGTGAATGTTGTTTTTATGAACTTGTTAATGGACTATTTATCATAATTAAGCAATACTTTATATAATTATCTATCATGTTTTAATCCTTTTTCTTTTAGGAACATTATACTCTTTTTAAGTGTTTTTTTTATTTTTGTATAGTTAATATATATAGTATATATATATATATATACGGTTTGTATAATCACTCAGTTTTTGATTTTTTGTAATTTTGTGTTTAAAATGTAAGATATTTATTTATTTATTATTATAAAAATGACTTCAAGCAATAAAAAAGCTTTTAAACTTTAAATATACCACTAAGTGAGTATATTGGACGTTTCAAATCTGAATACACCTTGTAGTAGTTCAATATCTTGGATTCCACAGATTTTTACAATGTCTTCAGTACTTAATATTAATGGTGGAGATAAAGTATTTCTTAAGTCCTCAGATAAAATTGCCTGTCTTACATAAATACAACAAAACTAATAAGTTTATTATGTGAGCAAATTAGATTACATGAACAAACTTTAGTAATAATGCCCTCCAGACTTAGTGCAAAATTCCCAAATAAGTAATATGACAGCCATAAACGAATATTGAGTTATTAGAATAAGTAATAGTTTACTTTATTAAACTCCATTTCTCATAGCTCTCCAAATTTCCAATAAATTAAAAGATGTAAAAATGAGGTCTTGCATCAGATTATATATGCTCTAGTATTGAGGATTGTTCATCAAGACAACAAAAAGAGAGATAGACTCAAAGCCTTCCTTGTATCAGCCTTCCGGATTTTCTGGGAAGAATCGCTGAAGTTGCATTTTTGCGTGGTAGGAGTTTCATCCGGCATCTCGAGGGTAGCAGGAGATAAGAGAGAAAAGAAAATCATAAGTAGCCGTCATATATAGTCTGATTTCAGTTGGAAGATACTAGTTTCTTACCACTATTCTTGAATTAGAAACTCTCACCAAACTTGAATTATACTTTTTCGATTCAAAAATGGGTAGTGAAGTGAACCTTCTTAAGCTTAGATATACTTGATGATGAGTTGTATTTTATTCATATAGCTATCTGATGATAATCAAATGTATTATGAGCGGATATATTTGGCAAATATTAATTTAAGGTGTATATGAGATATTATTTTCGCATTGTGTAGAAATAATGCTCCACTGTAATAAACATAAGTGAGAAGGTTTAGAGTTTTTCCTTAATATAATTTAAACGCCAATTATTATTAATCATGACAATATATATCTTAGATATATTATATAATATTCTTTATATATAGTATAGTATATATTAGAAAGATATCATAATAATATTATATATATAATTATGTATCTATATATTTATTTTTTTGTATAGAATATTTTCGAGTTTATATATAAATTATAATAATATTTGTAGTATTATACACTTAAATTATTTGTGATGTATAGTATAGTAGTAGTAGTATATATGATAATGAGGTTAGGTATATATATATATATATAATACAAAAAAGAAAATAACAAATAATTAATATGGGCTGCGGGCGTGAAGATAACCGTGAGAACTTGAATAGGTCCATGGAGAAACAACTCCTCACAGAAAAAAATTGGGGGTTTAACAGTACTTCCGATAAATCATTTATCGATATTTCAGAACCATTTCCTGAAATATTTTTCTTGTATTAAAATTTATTATTATTGTATTATATAATTATTTATTTTATTATTATTATTATTATTATTATTATTATTATTATTATACTTGCTATTAATCCTCTTCCTATTAATTGTCCCCATTATTATAGTTTTATAATAATTAAATAAAATTGAAGGTGAAAACGCACCTCGATGGTGAGAAGGGCGGAGGAGGATAATGAAGCGTTGAATAATACTAGATTAGAAATAACTATATAAAAATATAATTATTTGTAAAGGAATGTTTTTTAAAATTTTTTTTATTAATTTTGACGTTTTGGCTTTCTTCCTCTTTGTTTCTGACTAATATTTCCAGTCTTGGGAGGATTTCTTTGATTTAATCATTTATACTCATATTCATCGTTATATATATAGATAATATATATATATATATATGATAATATATACATATTATATATAATATACTCATATATATAATACTAATAATATATATTATTTTATATATATATATATATATATATATATATTATATGGTAAAGGTTTAGTTTTGGTGCCCTCAGAAAATGGAGGTTGGATTTCAAATAATATTTTCGACAGGTAACCCAAATCTATAGCATAAGATCATAGGTAATAGACTTTCTTAGCTCGTTAATTAATATCCTACCTATAAGCCATATTTTTCGATTTTTTACATTTTAGTGTGGCTCGAGCCCAGGAGGGCAGGCCAGGGCGGACGACGTTCCCCACGTCGTCAACCGCCGTTGAGCCGCGAGACCAGGAAACTCATGTACATCTTGAAATGTTGACCAACTGCGTTTAACTGACCCCATAGGCCCAGGTAGTATACGATTATAGGTGTAATAGACATAATCTCTATATATTCATGTTAAGAAGTCAGCAAAAACTGTGACACCCAATGAAGAAAGAGAGAATGGAGAAAAGGTTGTGAAAAATATAAACGATCATGATTGATACCATGACAGATCCAGTTACAAGAGTTGTCACTACGCAGCGCAAATCTGCAGTGGTTTAAGGACAAACTGAACGGGGGGGCTTTGTGTTACGCAACAGCACACACTCTGTCCCTACTGATCGGCTACTAAACCAAAAATTCAAACATTAGATGTGTAAAAAAAAAATTAAAAAATAATCGATATTTTACTCTGCGGCCGTAAGAACGATATAATTAGTTCAATATATCCATATCAATACTAGCACGATTATATAGCATATTGTTCGACATATTTTTTTTTGTGTTGAAATCTGACTCTACCCTCATTCGGTGAGAGGAACGACCCTAAACTCAAATACACTTGTTCGAGCTCATATACACATGCGTACACGACTACATTTAAACATATAATTTTCTTTTTAATATATTGAGTATATAATAAATAAAGTACTTTCTTATTGGAAAAAATTATAAAAGAAGGTGCTGCTTTATAGAGGATCGAGCTTCTAATTATGAGTTATAAGGTATAGTGTATATATAGTACTTTATGATTAATAATAAAAATAATATTTTAATATAAATTTCATCCCATTTATATATATATAATTATAAGAACAATTTCTAAAAGTTAATATTTTTCTATACTAATTTAACTGTATGAAACTGGATAGTATAATTTTAAGTAATTGCTATTGCTTACACTCTAATAATAATATATTACATTAGACTATATTGTCATTCTATATTTTCCAACCGAAAGACATTGATAAAACTAGTGAGACACCTCTCTGAACTTACTATAGAAACGTCCGGGCCATGATTCAAGTGGAATTGTATGATCCATTCCGAGTCAATGAATACGGTTCAGGAAATCAATAATTTCAGCGTGGAGAATATTATATATAATAAAATATAATATATATGTATCTATATATTAGTATAAAAAAGATTAATACCTATAACTACCATTTATGTAGTATTAAATAATCTCAATTATATATTATACGAATGAGTTTTACCCATATCGATTACTTTATGGACCGAACACATTTTTATTGGTAAGAACTTTGCATTTAGTGTTATTTCTTAATATAACTATTATTAATAATGGGAGCTGGCCCATATTGTCGACAGGGAAAATGGTCGACACATCAAAAAGAAAATTCCGTACAGACCGCCAGGCGTTAGGTTAGGTTAGGTTAGGTTTTGTTGTATTCGTTATGGACTCTAACCAGATTTTTTTTTTTTTTTTTTTTTTTTTTTTTTTTTTTAACAAATGTCGACCATTTGACCTGTCGATTATTTTCCCTGTCGACCATTTGGGAGTAGCTTCTTATTAAGCCGTTTTCGTTTTTACATTTGTGCTAAAAAAAAAAAAAAATGCTCAAGTTTGCGTTCGTTTTCGTCAACCTTAGAGTAAAGTCGTAAAAAAATGCTCACCAAGGGTAAAAAAATGTCCCTAATTCTGTAATATAGAATAAAATCCTTAAAGCATATAAACCTTAATGAAGTTTATATTTAAAGAAATTACTTACGTTTGGTGAGCATTTTTTTACGATTTTTCGCTGTTTGACAAGAACGAAATCAAACTCAAGCATTTTCTTACGTTTCGTAAGCACAAATGCAAAAAACTAAAACTGCTATATTTTCTGTAGTGCAAAAATCTTGCCCGGAAACAAGAGAAAATCTGTTACGGCAAAGTATATCCATGAAGGTTAGGTCGAAATTCACTGCATCGTCGATCCATATAGTTTAGGTTGAGTTTTACTGCATCGTCGATCCATATAGGTTAGGTTACGGTTTACTGCTCCCTAAGTTCAGGTTATGATATGTTTTGTTATGTATACATAGAATCGGAAATTGCCTAGATAAGCAGGAAATAAAATGTATATACTTGAAAATTCATTGACACAATAAGAAGTACTACACCTAATGAATAACATATGTATTTGTAAAAAAGCGACTAATATTATTATTATTATTATTATTATTATTCAATGGATATTTGTGATTCACTTAACTTTGTGACAGTATTATTATTATGATTTTATTAGTTCGATTATCATTATTTTTACTATTATTATTAGTACCACTTCGTAATCTATATGACTTTAGCTTCAGTTTAAAAGAACCTAAATATTTTTAAATCATCGTTTTATATTTTTTTTATTATTTTTTTTTTTATTTCTTTTATTAATATCTTCACGAAAAAACATTAGTCACCTCCTTTTGACTATACCTAGAGTAGTTTTAATTTGTTTGAAGTTAAAATGTTTTGTATAAATTCTCAATTATGTTTCCTTACATAATATGATCAGTCCAAAATTTATTTGGTTTCCTTATCTCGAGTATGTTCGTATGTTGTATTGACTATTTTTATTTACTTTTAACATATATCGAGTTTTCTTTTAAGAAGGAAATTTGTGATTTTTTTTAATTTTATTTATTCAAGCCTGTTAAAACCATCGGTAATTTGCTATCAAGATTTTCAATTTTTGTATTATTAATTTAAATATGGAATTAAATATTATTCTTCTTCTTCTTCTTCTTCTTATTATTATTATTATTATTATTATTATTATTATTATTATTATTATTATTATTATTATTATTATTATTATTATTATTATTATTATTATTATTATTATTATTATTATTATTCAAGGGATATTCATGAAAAGCTGTGAGATTATTATTATTATTATTATTCAAGGGATATTCACGAAAAGCTGAGATTATAATTAATTATTATTAATTATTATTCATTATTAATTATTATTATTATAATATTGTAATTATTTTATTTATATAGCTATATTATTATTATTTATTATTAATTCAAGGATATTCATTGTAAAAAAAATAAGATGAGTAATTATTATATAATTAAAATATATATATTATATATATATATTATATTTATTAATATAAATTTTATTAATATTATCTTTATCAAAATATGATTAAATAATTTAACTTAAACTCACTAATCTTAAAAATAATAAAAGTATTATTAATTATATAGTAAATTTTAAATTGTTGTTATGTTTTTATTTTGATAACAAATATAAAGATATAATACAATTAATAATTTACATTATTATATTTATAATAAGCATATATAATTTTTTATATATATATAACGACTTATAATTTGAATTCTATAAGTTCTAAAATTTAAATAATTATAGTTAGATAAATATTTATAATATATTTAGGCCTATTCTATATTCAAGTCGGTAAAAGTATCTAATTATAATCTAGAGTAGGCCTTTCTAAGTATGATATATTGCTAGAGAGTGGTTATCCGTGCTTGAAAACGCTATAAATGACCCAAGTCAGATAGAGGAATTGGAAAAAATTCAACTTATTTCTGTAGTACCCTCAAAAAAAGAAAACTGTGGTCTGTAATACTCCTGTATATATTATATATATATTAAGTAACTTATACTGTTATGAATATACCGGTATATATATATATTAAGAACCTTAAATATATATTTAATTTAGTATTTACATTTAAAATACAATAAACCCACTTAATATATATATATTTATATTATATAATATATATTAATAATAATATAAATATTAATTAATATATATATATATATATATATAATATATATAATTATTTATTAATTAATATATATATATATATATATTATAAGAGGTGAGTGATATAGTGTAGCGTCCGCATCCGCATCCATTTTCTCTATCCGCATTATCAAACGCCTCATTTAAAATTAAGTGCTCGAGATAGGTAACATTTATGAATATATTTATGTAGACTAAATGTTCCTATAAAATCTTCTAGTAACATCAAGATTGTTCTTCAGACTCTTAGTTGAGTGATAATTATATTATACTTATACTATATAGCTTTAGAATGAATAGAAGGGATAAGAAATTAAAAATGATAGCAAGCGTCTTCCCTAACTCTCGCTTATCGATAAGTAAAACTCTCTAAAAGGGTGGATAAAGGTACCTGACTAAGTGATTAGATTTTAATACGTATAATACAAAATTTTATCAAAGTTTTGATAATAACTGACTGTTCAATGTTATAATTTGATAACCGTTTTGAATAAAGTTTGGATTTTAGTTCTATACAAAATACATATTTGGAAGCAGGCGATCTTTGCATATTCTCTATTGTTGCATCGCATTCTCTAGTTGTTTGGTCTAAAATACTCATACTGTTTATTTGATAAGGACTTTCAAATAGATGACAGAAACACTTATTGAGGTGTAGATAGATAATTAGATTTCAAACTCTGCAAAACGATGACGCATGTGCAATAGCAACTTTTCTAAATCCTAGATACAAAGCCAAATTTCTTGAACCATGTGTTTAACAGAGGGTTAAAATTTATTTAGTATTCCTATGTGATGAAATGCTGCTAAAGGTACAAAATTCACCAGCCAATAAAAAGGAAAAGATTACAGAAAAAGACACACACATTTACCATCTGTTAGTGAAACCATTGCTTAATCCATGAACGTTCTTTTGGCTCCTGGAAAGCGTGAAGAGTCTTGTTTCAAAGAGGTGTCAAAAGGACACTCTGTTCATTGATCGAGATTATCAAAAGCGAAATCTCTGGAATCGGATAAAGATCCATTTGTTTGATGGCGGGATAATTGTAAAAGTTTTCCACATCTTGCAGAACAAGTGTATCTAGTGAGCGTCCTTTCAGCGGTGCAGATCTCAGTTACAAAGAAAAGAGAAGTAAACTCTCCCATGAAAGGGCTCAGAACCTTTAGTTTTTGAAACATAATTTGAGAATTATTAATTTCAAGTATTATTATATTTATAAATCCTTTTTCCAAATGGGCGGAGGCTGGGGAAAAGAGATTGCGTTGTTGCCACATGATGCAAAAAGAGTTTGGGGGTTCCACTTCCCGAAAGTGGTAACAAGGCATAATATATATATATATATATTATAATATATATATTTATATTAATATATATATATTAATAGGTATATAGGTATATATTATATATATATAATTAATATATATATATATTAAATATATAATTAATA
>JABUQX010093461.1:0-23824 GCA_015478945.1 Trachelipus rathkii | reverse complement strand
CCAAGCGAAATTTTTGATTTGCATTTTGTGCGGTTGAATCTGAAGAGAGTTTGAGAGGAATGGGAGAGAGATTTGGCAGGGTGGCTACAATAAGGGAATTTGAAAGTAAACGTAATTAAGAGTAGGTTATGGTTGTGAGTGAGGACAGTCCTCGGTTGTGATAAGTTTATGTTAAGATGGTGAGTAGCTGGAACAAGTGTCTGTGTTGAAATATTTGATGGTGATGATGTTGGATGAAAAGGAGGAACGGATGATGCAGAGTGTAGTAGGAAAGTTGTTGACGGCAGGAAAGTAGATGGTGCAATTAAATTCGTTGCGTGGCATGTAAACTTAAAAAGAGGGACTAAGTCCTTAGTGCGCTAGGGTCTTACATTGAGGGTTTGTCTGTTACCTGTGTTAATGTATATTAGCGGATGCGTTAGGTTATAATAAAAAGTATAGATCTAAAAGTTCAATGTGTTCAGATGAGACAATTCTTAGGGCGTGTTAGGGTGGAAAAGAATTGATAAAATGAGGACATGAACGTATTTAGGTGTGTTATCGTGGGTGTGAAGAAAGGATGAACATGAGAGAATAAATTGACAAGACGTTGAGATGCGTATTGGTTCATGCTGGAAAGGAATGAATGACAGAGTCGGTTGGTTAAGCGATGTATAGTTGGTGAGTGTGTTGCGGAATCGACCGGCTGGCGAGAGCAGAATGAAAGTGATTGACTGTCAGTAAACGAAAATGTTCCTGAAGGAGAGAAATTTGCTGAGTTGGCAGGACACAGAATAAAGGTTTCATAATACGGAGTGAATGTCGGGAGTCTGTGGCCCATCCTGGGCCACTAACCCGGGGAATGAGACCCATACACTTGACCGATATGCCTGTAAGAGGTCCGTTCGCGGTCCCGTGAAGCCTTAGGGTGGACTTTCGTGACTGCTACGAGTTCTCACTAATAGGTTTTAAAGGGGGCGGTTGACTGCGGCTTTCTTTTCGACCGCTAATTCTTCTACTACTTATTCTGTTTCCAGTGCTTGTTCACTCCACCTTACTCCAGTCTTGGGGAAAAAGAGGAAGATGAAGATAAGAAGAAAGATATATATATATATATATCATATCATATATCATATATTAATATATATATATGATATATACTTATTATATATATATATATATATTATATATCATATATATATATATATATATATATATATATATTATTTTATTTATATATATATATAAAAATCTCGTTTGGAGCAACATTTTTGTGTTTTATAGGATAGGCTAGTGTATGCTGAAGGATGCTATACTTACCTCTCGCCGACTCTTAGATAAACTCATGTGCATTATTAACTATATGGAAATGTCGAGAGTGACAGGAGTGCCACTTTCCTACCTCTTGACAAGAGGTCAACAGATCAAGGTGGTTTCGCAGTTATTGAGAAAAGTAAGTTCTTTAATTATTTTATTATTATGTTATTATTATCTATTATTACTTATTATATAATTATTATTATTATTATTATTATTAATTATTATTATTATGTATTATAGTAATTAGTTATTATTTGGTCTAGGCAAATCGATTGATTGGGTGATCTATTGAGATAGCATCTTACTATAAACATTAACCATCCTATCATGTCGAGATGGGCTTCTAAAGAGAGAATTTTTTTCAGTTTAGTAGATGCTTTTTAAGGAAGCGCCAGGCCACGTTATATATCCTAAGGGCTATTCTGTTCAGTTTCTAATTTCTGAGATATTGGATTGTGATATTGCGGGAGCCCCAGGCAGGCGATGCGTAGTAGTTTTAAAAGGGACGAAGGTATTCGTAAATATTACTATTGTGAGGCGGTTTCTTTATGTTGGGCTAAAGTTTGTCTCCTGTATAATGCTTTCAACGTGTTTAAAAATGTGTGTGTGTGTTGGCATCTTTCTGTAATATTGTTTATATGGGGCTGAACGTGGTATCAAAAAAAGTCAAACCTAGGAAGATGGGGTTTATTTTTGCAGAGAAAGTCCATTATTTATAGATCGAAACTGAAGGCTTTGAATATTTAATATTCTCCTTCTATCTGGGGTGAAATACATGTTGATGAGGATCTTTTGGGGAGATGCAGTCATTATTATTTGTTGGTTAGAAACTGTTATACATTGGTTTACAAATTATATAATGTAGTTCTCAGCTTGCTCGATTTATAGAAGGGTTTTTAGCGTGATTGTTAGACCGTCTGTATCAAGCTATATAATACCTGCATAAGAAGTTCGAAGAAGGGCTTTGGTGGTAAGTGGCTCCCTGGGGGTATCCATTATATATTTGTAAGTACGGAAAAAAAAGAATGGCGTCTTGTTATGACTAGGTGTACGACCTAATAGGAATTTTTCTATTATTGTTTTATTCTCTTGATGGTTATATTTGTATTGTTAGTACTTTGTCTATTAAAATGTGTCGAGGGACTGTCAAAATAATTTATTATTATTATTATTATATTATTATATTATTATTATTATTATTATTATTATATTATTATTATATTTTTATTATTCTTTTAGTTATTATTTTTTAATTACAATTCTAACGAACACGATTTATTTATTTATTGATATTAAAGGAGGCGGAGCGAAAGATGTCAAGAGGAGGGGCATAAGCAAAAGAGAGCTATTATGATTGCCTATCCACTACCCTTGCATTTTTCTACTCTTTGTACCGCTTTCAATATGATGGCAACATAATTTGTGTTATGGTACCACTCTGCTGAATTGTTCTGATTTAGGCAAGAATATATAGCTCTTATTTCTACTGTAATAGTCGTCATATTGTATAGTTTTTTTTTTTTTATCAAATTTGTTCCCAAGCCTGTGAGTGGTAGTATTCTCTTCCTTGAGAACGAATTTGAATAAATTTTCAGTATCTTGAAATTCGCTTATTTAAATTGCAAAATATTTTAATGTTTTATTTTTTTTCACGAAGTCTCTCTGAAGATCAATATATAAAGACCCCTTCTGGGAATTATTTCGTCAAGTCGAGTATAAGGAAAGGACTTCTTCCCGAGATTTTGGAATCGCTTCTGAGTGCAAGAAAAAAAGCCAAAGCCGATCTTAAAAAAGAAACTGATACACTCAGGAAAAAGGTAATTTTATATCATTATTAGCAAAAAGACCTTTTTTTTTGTCCAGTATTTTGTGATCAGTAAAGTCATTTCTTTTTGCATAGGTCTTGGATGGTCGTCAGTTGGCTTTGAAAATATCCGCAAATTCTGTTTATGGTTTTACAGGGGCTCAGGCAGGAAAATTGCCATGTTTAGAAATTTCTCAGGTAAATAGGTTTCAAAATACTTTTTTCACACTATCTCATCTAATAACTTAAGACATTTTTTTAGTACTAATAATAGTTGAGATCTGACTCAATCATTGAATTTGTGTTGATTAATACAAATTAACAGTATCAATGATGGTGGCTTTCCGATTGATGGAGAGCTTAATCAATCATTATTCATTTACTGTAATTCCATCATGTAAATTTTTATGCAATCAAAAAAGAAGAAAATTTTTATATTTCAAATGCATTCCTGAAGTCAACCTTCATGTTTGTAAACAAATGATAGGCCAACTTACTCTCAGGAGTCATAAAATTTCGTAGTCGTGTAGAGGAAATGAGGACCTTATCATGATGTGACATTATTGTCCAAATTCATAATGACGTCACTAATATAGATAGTGGTCAAAACCGGATAACAATTTGTCATTGGATGAGTTATAATGTGTCCACAGGAACGCAATTAATGTAATATGTTAATGCTTTTACGAGTTAGTTTTATTGGGCTATTTCCCTTAGCACTGTCAATGACCGTGTTTAGAATTCCTTGCCCAACTCAGCCTTCACAAAAATTAAAATAAAACTTTTTCCCTTAAAAATGCTTTTATAAAATCTTTAAAATTTAAACGTCAAACTAAATTTTTGTGGCCATTTAACTAATTAGTTTATTTATTTTATTTAATTATCATTTATTTCATTTATTCATTCATTCATTTATTATTCTTATTATTATTATTATTATTATTACTTATAGGTCTACCTAAGAATTAAACAGTGAAACTTGACATATAATGCTACTTTTGCTTTTAATGAGATGAGTGAGTACGCCAAAAGATCTTCCATTAGTTTTTATCATATTTCTATGGAATTAAAGTGGAGACGTGATCAAAGTTTATACCCAGATAACACACACATACAAACACACTTTCGATATTGCAATAAAGGTAAACTCATGCACATGGCTGCAGTGAGTAAATTTTTTTTCCAACTCCTGGTCCAGTTCGAGCTCTATCATTTTAAATTGCCCAGCTCCTACTCTAGATTCACAATTCTTATTAATTTTTCTTGGCTGAAGCTAGCCCTTTCCCCTTTTATTTTTTTTTATGAAACTTTTTTTTTCTGTCCCTGCCCCCCCCCCCAAAAAAAAAAAAAAAAAAAATTCTTTTTTGACTTTTATTCCACGGCGACCACCGAAAAAAAAAAATTCCGCCCTCTAGGACTCCGCGATTTCGGTCCCGTCCCGCAGCCCTGTAAATTAGGTATATATATTCTTAGAGTATAAAGTAAGTGATAGCTTGGACCTAACACCCAGCCACCACCTGTACTCTAGTCTCCCTTACGACCACGCATCTATCAACTTCCTCCTCTGTTTTACATGAACGAATTTTGGTCATTATTCAAGCACACTTGAACCTATGGATCTGGAAAAATTATTATGAGTCCGAAACCGAATAATTTATCACGTTATATAAAGACAAAAATCATTTTAAATTATCTACATGGAAATATTATTTAATAAAAGAAACATATTTATATATTTTGAATATGATTTTTTAATTTCATTAATTTCATATTTGAATTCGAAATTTAAGAAAAAATTTAAATCTTTATAATTAAGAATGTCTCTTGTTTTGCTATATGTTTTATCCGTGATATATTATATATATTATCAAAAGAAGGAGTATTGAAAGTAAGCTGAAGTTATGGAAGTGAGTTGAGGGGAGTCCGCGGTGTGAAGTATTGTTTGGATGGTCGAGCAACTGGAACAAGTGTCCGAGTTTAAAATTTAGGATATATGTTTAATGAAAAGGGAACGCGATGATGCAGAGTGGTAGGTAGGAAAGTTGTTTCTGGTAGAAAGGTGGTTGGTGCAATTCAATCACGCTTGGTGGATGTAAAGGGACTAAGTCGTTAGTGCGCTAGGTTTTTGCATTGAGGCTATGTTACGTTTGTTAATGTATAGTAGGGAATCTATGGTCTGGAAAAAGATAGCGATACAGATCTAACGGTTACCAACTATGTTCAGATTGGACAACATCTTAAGGGCGTGTTAGGGTGAGAAGAATTGACTTAAAACATGAGGATTTAGGGAGTTGTGTGGCTGAGAAAGAAGAAATAAATGAGGAATAACGAGAGTACATTGAGAATAGTTTGGACAGGATGGTATGATAAGTCGTGTTGGTTAAGCTGAATGTACAGTGCGGCGAGTGTGAGCTGGGAATCTCGACCGCTGGGAGACCAAAGAAAAGGTGGATTGAGTCAGTTAAGGAACACCTGAAGGAGAGGAATGTGACTTGTGCAATAATAAGTATTATAGGAGAATAATAGGAGTGAGATGACGGAGTTTTGTGGGGGGGTATGGTTGTGGGCATGGCCCAGGGGATGAAACCTACATTGACGAGATGCCACAACGAGGGTCCGTCGTAGTCCCGTGAAATCCTAGGATGGATTTTTTTGACTGTAACGAGTTCTCACTTAATTAAAAGCGTATAAAGGTGGGGGGCTTTATTTTCGACTTGCGTCATATTATTCTACTACTTTTCTGTTTCCGGTGCATACGACGCACCTCACCCCCAATCTGGGGAAAGGAGGTGGATGATAATAATAATAAACTAATTTGCTTCACGTACTTTATTAAAAATGGTGTTTGAGAATGCAGGAGAAACCACCACAGTTCAACATTTCTCCAAACACCTTCATTCATTCTCAGGATAAATTCACTTCTACCATATCTAGACTATGCTCACATAAACCAAAGATTATATTTATTTGCGGTATAATCAGTGCATAAACCTGCAACCAAATAATGTTACTCTAGAATGAGCGTTAAGGTGGTCGATGCTTGTTCGGCTACGCAGGTTTATTGTGGAACCTTTTCTTTCTCTTCATTATCTGAAAATTTAATTAAATTTACTTTAGAGAGAACACTGGTTATATAGTTTTCTCCACTCCTTTAAAGGTAATATTAGAACTGCTTTAATATAGTCTATCTCATTCATCAAGTTTCAAACCATTTTACACCTTTTTTTTTTTTGCGAGATGTTAAAAAAAAAAAGTTTCATTTTTCTTTTGCAGAATTAGTTTGTAAAATCAGAAAAACTTGGTGGAGAAGCAGTATTAAAATATTTTTTTTATATATATTTATTAATTTATTAAATATTTTTGAATATAAAATTAATTATTTAACTTTTTAAGCAGTCTAGGAATATTTTAATGTATTTAAGAGGAAAGAGATTTAAGAGCAAGATTCCTTTCAAAAATTCAATTGAACTGGTGTGAAGCTTCTAATTTTTTTTTAAAGTTTATGCATAACTTCCTTTCTTTGTATACTCGTATATTTTTATTTTGTTATTTTGCATTTAAACATCTTCGATAAATATTTTTGAAGATTTATTTGTTTACCCGTAGAGTGTGACCGCTTTTGGCAGAACCATGATAGCCTTCACAAAGGAAGAAGTAGAAAAGCAATATACTATTGAAAATGGCTACCAATACAATGCTGAGGTAGGCTATTATTATTATTATTATTAGTAGTAGTAGTAGTATAGTAGTAATAGTAGTAGTAGTATATTTTTATTAGTTCATTTGTTAAAAAAAAAAAAAAAAAAAAAAAAAAAAAACTGAAAAAGATGTGGTAGAACCTCCCTCGATTGTCTTCCTAGGTCAAGAATTCCGATTTTAAGAAAAGTTTAAAAAGGGACACCTTTTTATAATATCTGTTTTTGCCATCCATTATTATTATTATTATTATTATTATTATTATTATTATTATTATTATTATTATTATTATTATTATTATTATTGAATAAATTAATAAGAGGATTGATGACACTATTGTTTAAATGGTTCGCATATAGATAAAGTACGTTTTATTTATTTATTTATTTAAAAAAAAACTTACAGTAAACCTGAGAATTCAGTGGGACAAAGTCCTTTAATATTAGTTTTATGAAATTTAAGCTGCTCAGTTTCTTTAATTTTTAAAAATTATATTCACAATAATTTTGGAAGCACGATCGAGTAAAATTAAAAATTAAGCCATAATGACAACTTTGAAATTGAAAAAATTGATATTGATGTTTTAATTAATTAATATACTTTGAGAAGTCCCTTCTGGAAAATTTCTGTTTATGAAGCTTCCTTAATTTTTTATTAATTGTAGGTCATTTACGGCGACACCGATTCAGTGATGGTTAAATTCGGTGTAGAGACTGTGGCTGAAGCCATGAAATTAGGCAACGAAGCTGCTGTTTTCGTTTCTGAAAAATTTATAAAGCCGATCAAGCTGGAATTTGAAAAGGTAAGGAAGATGTATTTGTGGAAGACGCTTTTTATATTTTTTGTTGTGATGTCCAAGTAGACACGCTATAGTTTCCCATTTTTATTGCCCTCCTACCAGATGGGTTAAAAGTTTAAAACATTCATACGCCATCCCAACCCTGAACCCTTTCTTTGATGCACATTTATACTTCGGTCAAGTAACTCATTCTGTCACTAACCCTCAAATCAGATCGCTTTTTATATTCCTCTTCTTCATATGAGCCAATTAAGAAAAGTTTTGTTTACCTGCTGTACCAAAAACTATCAATTTCTTCGACGCAGTGATGTTTTCAATCAGATGAAGATATAAAATTTATTTTCATCCACTCATTTGTAATATTTTCCAAAATTGTTATTTATAGGGTCATAAAAATTATTGTTTACAACTTTTCGAACTGGTGTAAATAGATTTAAAAGTGTGTGATATTTTTAATTATTACATTAGAAAAATAGAGACACTAATAAGCTACATGAGTCTATCGAGACTGTGCCAGTCAAACCATAGTAGATAATTTCCTAACCCATACACACGCAACTTGCCAAACTTACACAACCAACTACATATGGTTACTTCTAATTTTAATAAACAATTGTTTTAAGTATATCTTTGTAGATTACATTTAAATATCTCACCAATAATTTTTGTTTATAGATAACATTTATTACTTTTTAGGTCTACTTTCCTTATTTATTGATAAATAAAAAAAGATATGCAGGACTTTACTTCACGAAGCCTGAAATTCATGATAAAATGGACTGCAAAGGTTTAGAGACTGTTAGAAGAGATAACGCTCCCCTCGTTTCAAAATTAATCAACACATGTTTACAGAAGATTCTTATTGACAGGTTTGAGGCTGCTTGCGTTTACACTTCTATTTTTATATTTAAGACCCGATTCTGAATCAATCTGAACATAATATATAGATCTTTGTTTACGGGAGAAACTTTCCACCAATATTCGTCAGTCAATTTTTTGTTGATTTGGATTGATTCAGATTCGCTTGATTTGGATTCATTCAAATTCGTTTAGTTTAAAGGGGGCGGGGCCTAAGGATACTTTCTCATTTAATATTTGTTACTACTTAAAACTTAAAGATTTGCATTAAAAACAATTTTTTGAAGCTCGTACCTAATGGGCATTGCCTATCCAAAAAGGAGAGATCTTTAAGAGTTGCTTTCTTGACTCCGCATGGCGAATTGAATCAGGAACTGTCATCATGCGAACTTATCATTCTAATTTTCTAATCAGTTAGTTTAAACGTTTGTAGCAGGGGCGCACCCATAAATAATCTTCATGCTCATTTTTAAAACGATACATTATGAAAATATATATATTTTTATTTGTCCGATAGTAAATAATGTCGAACAGTTAGTCATACACACACAGACTTAAGTCATAATAGCAACCTATACCTGAGACAAGGATACGCCCCTGGTTTGTAGATCATAAATTAAATTTCTTAGTCCTTTTGTTTGATTTTTACTTTTGGTTATAGAAACCCAACTGGAGCAGTGAATTATGCGAAGCAGATTATTTCAGACCTTTTATGCAACCGAATTGACATTTCTCAGCTTGTAATTACGAAGGAATTGACACGAAAGGAAGAAGATTATTCCGCTAAAATGGCTCACGTAGTTTTGGCAAACAAAATGAAGAAAAGAGACCCGGGCACTGCCCCTAAATTAGGTGACAGAGTTCCTTATATTTTGGTGTCTGCTTCTAAAGGAACACCTGCTTATGATAAAGCGGAGGTAAGATTAGCTGTTTTTATTTGAGTTTTTTTTAGTACATCATATACATACTGATGGAGTATAAACTTAAATTTTTGGTGATAAATCCTTCATTCCTTGAGTCGGTCACACGTAGGGAGGCTGCACATCAAAGAAGCATGAAACATGTTTTATAAAATACCAACACGTTGTTTTCAACGTGACTCCACATATTAGTGATTAGCATTATTTGTGACGTTATAGAGATACGAAGTCAGATTAAACTGGTTTCATTGAAATAGAACTTGGTGATAAAATGATCCATAATCATGATTTTAGCGTTTCATTTGGGCTAGTCAGTGAAAAATATGTTCGAGATTTGTTAATATATTGATTAACCCAGTTAAGCGCTTTTAATAATTTACTTTGTATTTTGGCATTAAGATTGTTGTTAAAACAGCGACTATATCATCGTTGCCGAGTCCATTGTAAACTGAAGCATTGTATTTTTGTTTCTTCAATTAGTATAACAACAAGGGAAATTCTCATGTTTAAGAAGGTTTCTTTGATCGTGCATCTCTTACCTTTGAGATTTCAGAACAATAAAAATGAACGGTCTCGCAGCCATCATACTTCCACAATGAAAAAACCTCATAGCTTCAGCAATACACACATAAAATGATCAATCTGAAATTTCACTATTTCACCTTATTTTTTGGTGTAATTTTCGAAACTTTTATTATTATTATTATTATTATTATTATTATTATTATTTAATTTTTTTTTTTTTGCGAAGGATCCTATTTATGTATTGGACAATAACTTGCCAATTAGATTATGATATTACTACTAACAGACCAGCCTGGGTAAACACTAAGAATATTGAGCCCATCCTTGCTGACAAAGCCAGATCACAGTTACTAGTAAGTTCTCAATACTATCTTAAATTATTCAAATCTAGAAGTTTATTGGACCCTAGGTGTTTCGGGTTTTAATAACAGTATTTATTTTACCTTTAATTTAATATTATTATTTTATATATCAATTTTTTTAATTATTTATTTTATTAGTTAATTTCCGACATTCCTTTATAAGTTCGTCTAATATTAATATAATTTGTTCAAAAACTTTGTTTGATAAATTATTAATAGTTTTTTTTTATTTAATTATTTATGCATTAAATTTTTTATATCAATGAAATATTTATTTATTCTCTTCATTGTAAGTGTAGAAAGAAAATGAAATTAGTTTCCCTGATAAAAGAGTAATTTTTTTTTTATTGATTCTAATCATTCTATTTTTTATCTTTGACTAGTTTAGAATTGTTTAATGATTTGATACCAAACTATATTATTTCAATTTTAGAGGGTGATCATACGAGATCGAGAATCATATCCCATAGCAAGGTTGGTGCCTTATCCAAGTTTATCACCAAGAAAGCGTCTTGTGTTGGATGTAAAGTTCCTATCGCCAATCAATCTGAAGCGCTTTGTAATCATTGTAAGGTTAGTTTTTTAATTGAACGTATTATGCAATAAAGCGACCAACCCACAAATGTAAATTTTAGAGTAATATCACCAGAGTGTAGCAAAAAATTTTTTAAAAAAAATCCTTTTTGCATAATAGACCATCCTTCATATAAGTTACCATATCAATTAAATTTTTGAGCCAACTTAATTTTCTCATTTGTGCTTAGAAACGTCTGTCATGTGGTTGGAATGTTCATTACTGCAATCACGCGTCCCAAATTGTAAATCGAAACTCGTTATTGGCTCAACATCTTCAAAACTCAAATTAATCAATTAATTTTTTTGTTTTGTTTACAATTAGGCGAAAAAAAAAGAAAAAGGGCTTTTTTGAAAAAATTTCATGCGGTCAAATGAATCTTGTGCAAAATTGGAAGATAGATTTTGCGTCTGACTGTGTGGACGCAAGTGCTCAGAGATCGTCAAGCGTCTGTACATGAGGAAGTTGAGTTTGTACAAGTCGTAAGTAAGCATATAAAAAAAAAGGACTACCGTCATTCTGCAGTATCAGAAGTTACCAACTGAAAACTCTTTATCCTTTGTATGAAGTAACTGTTGCTATATATTAAAAAGAGATGTAATTAAGATAATGCAGCTTTTAAACACTTTAATTTGGTACAATATAGCTCCCCTACTACTCAATTAATCGAAAGTTAAATAATATAAACAATCAAATTAGTGTGTTTTAAAAATATTTAGCCATTTCCTCTCTTTTTTTTATTTTCAGTCAAGATCTGTCCCATTTTTCTACGTACGAAAGAAACGCAAATTCGAATTTATCCGAAAGCAAGAAAAGTTGCTACAAAATTTGGTCTCCGCCTTGTTGGCTGACAAAATACCTCGGAAACGATTTATGGATTTTATTCCTAGAAATAATTTATATTTTCGTATAATGTTACGCGTTATTTTTTCACTGTTAATAAAATTTTAATGAAAAATTTAGCGTTACGCTCATTTAAGGTCTTATTGTTATTGTCCTATTAGATTCCAATTTCATAAGTGGGACGGCGGACAGGAAAAGCAGTTCGTTAAATTATTTAATGTATTTCGATTGGTTGAAAGATTGTAGTTTTACACCAGCTTATCGTATATACGAGTACTTTCTAATCCCTTTTGTGACAAATGAACTCCAGATAGCATGTGATTCATCAGCCTCTTCTATGATTGCTGCATTTAATTTTGTGGTTGGTACTATTTAGGTGTCCAGGTCAAAAAGACATTATCGGCTTTTAGAACTAATACAGCTTATTTTTCAAAGGATAGTAATTTTCAAACAAGTTACATTTCTAATTGTCAATCTCTATTTAGTAATATTTTGGACCTTTTTCCGAATCACCTAATCACCATAGGCAAAGTCAAAAAATTTTATAGCACCTTTTTCATCGCGTTTTGAGCATTTATATATCCTGACTAGGTAGATTTATTAGTAAGCTTTCAGGGAAATTGATTCTGCTGTTTTGCTCTGAGAGAAAAGCAGTTGTTTATGCAAAGTTTTCTCCAATTTTACTTCCTTATTCGTAATAATACTGTTCATTTTAGTTGATTTTGAAGACATACGTAGGGAATTCATTCAAAGGAAGTGAATTTTTTTTTCCCTTCCATTGCTCTAATTTTTATTAAATATGTTTATATAGCTTGTGTGATTCTTTAGCTTCTATAGTTTATTTTTTTATCCTATATATTAATTATTTTTGTTGTATTCAAAATTTATCTTAAAAGTATTGCCATTTTAATTCTAATTTATATTTTATCCTTTTTACACAAATTTCATCATTTAACATATTAATTGCAGAAATATGAATTACTTTGAAGATATTCGATAATTTTCACAGCAGCAAAAATTCAACTATTTTAAAACCATTTTTAGGATAAGTAGTAACGAAACATGTTAAAATATATTTTGTTGAACAAAAACAAATAAATAAAAAGTATAATTAAGCATATATAAGTCCTAAAAATAAACTTTCAACTAAAACCTTAATGAAAGAAAGGCAACGAGATATATGTGGTTTAAAATGTTCAAAAAAAAGTTTAAATTAAAAGCTAATTTTAATAAAGAAAAAATAAACCGATTTTTTGGTTTGTTCCGTTAATTAAAAAAAGTTATTAAACATTTTATACTGTAAAATATACTTAAATGTAGATCAATAGCTCTTAATTAAGCATTGTTCCCTTATTACGCCAACATTTAAATTAGCACCCTTTACAACAATTGTACTCTCATATAGGCTACTTTGTTCAGGTTAACAATAAATCTATAACTACAAAATTCACCAATGTTATAGTTATTTAAAGATGGTCACATAAAACCCTTACCAAAAACAATTTGTTAGAACTTCAGATCTTAGAGAAGCTAACAACTATATTATTGTATCGTTATTTACATTTCCGGAGTAAATTTCCCCCCTTCTGCTTACGATTACTACTGTGGAAAATAAACGAGTCCTGTTTTTGAATAACTAAGCACACATTCTCCCTAATTTAGTAAAGATAAATAATAAATTTTTGGGGCTTTAAAGCAAATTTTGAAATCCAAGGAAAAGTAACTGTCCCTCGAGTATAAGAATATGATGGGGTGTACATAAACCCTCGATACTCTTGAAGGAATACTTTTAAAAAGTCTTCACAAAGTTCTTAATAAATATGGATAAATAATGAAGAAAAGAATTCTAAAATGGAGAAAATGGTTACAGAAAATGAACCCTTACTTCATGGTGCATGAAATTAAGGAAAATGAAATGAATAAATAATTACAGTAAAGTACTTTCCATATATATATATATATATATATATATATATACTATATATATATATATATATATATATATATATATAACTAACTATATATATTTTTATGCTCTATATATATATATATATATATATATATATATATATATATATATATACACTAGATTTGTTCATTCTTCTTAAGAAGTTACTTAAATACCCTAATGAAACATTCATAACAGCAAATTCTTACTTTAAACCATTTACATTTATGAAATGTTTAACCATAAAAGATATTATATAGCATCAATGGCGATATAACAGACATTCCCTAAAGCATGAGATTTAAGAACATTCGTTTTGTGATCAGCATTCAAAGAATGACTGACAATGGCAGACCATTCAACGGCATATGATGATAAACATTTTAAGGAATCAATGGAGGAGGGTGGATCGTGTTCTCAGTCGGAACTACTGGCGATTCGTTAATATTTTATTTTTGGACCAACTTAACTACCACGTAAACAAATCGAGTCCTGTAAATAAATAGAAAAATATATTTAGACCGTTTTCGTTTGTTCTGCATTTGTTCTTACGCTTAATAAGAAATACTTACGGTTTAACACAATTTCACGTGCATAAAGGGACCGCGATTTTGTATTAGATTTACTTTATTCATTTCAATCATGTCATTATTTATTTCGGCTATTCAGCCGTGGATTTGGAGATACAGAAATAAATGGTTTATGTCACAAATAATTGATCAACTATTGTGATGGGTTATCGATTTGGAAGAAATTAGATTTAAAGCTAATTTTATTGAATGAAACATTCTTCAACATTTTTTCGTAAGAACGTGCTAAATTCGGTAAGCATGGGAAATAGCATCCTTACAGAATTTTGAAAATTCCGTACGTTTGGTGAGCATTTTTAACGATTTTGAAAGTTTGACAAAAACGAACGCAAACTCTAACATTTCTTACGTTTCGTAAGCACAAATGCAAAAACGAAAACTTCTTTAATAAATACTATTTATACATCAATAAATCTTTGGTTATGAAAAGCTGAATAGCTTAAGATTGTAAATAAATTTTGACATTTTGCTGCAGCAGTTTTCATTTTCAATTATCTACAAAATAAAAATTCCGTTTTTGGTAATTACCCATCTTCCTATATCCAACACCTATACCTCAAAAAGTTTAATTAGTTTCCAAAAATACCCCATACTGTTAAGTAAATTTATTAGTTTTAAAACTATCCTATTTAGTTTTGCATTCAACTTGATAAAGTATAGTTAAAATCTTTCCTTTATTTTTAATATAGGGTCAATCCATTTTTTCCGTACCGCTGATGGCCGCTAAATGTTTTGACTTTTATATTTTATGGCGTTAATGTTATTATCCCCTGGCAGAAGTTCAAAACCACCATTCGTTTTTGTAGATTTACTCTTGTTGTAACAGGGTGAGCCAAAATGTTTGACCAGGTGGAGCAAAATTTATCACTTAATAGAGGTAACATTTTAAGTCATATCTCCATATTGGTAATTCTTATACCAAATTTCATAGAGAGTGATTTGTTAGGGATACTTTAGGTACATTTGGCTCTAGTTTTTTTTGAAGGAAAATAATACATCATGAGAATGAATCCGAAAAATTGTGTTAAAATCGAAGAATTTTCCATTTTCGTGGGTGTATTATTAAAGAAATAATTTAACGATACTTAAAATTTTGTGTGATACATACTAAGTAGGGTTTAACTTAAATTTATTGTTAAGTTTTGGTAAATATTTTAAAAAAATTTACAGGGTGTCCAAAAATCAATTTTCGGAAAATCGGTAACTTTGAACCTTAATATCTCTGATGAGGTAGAAGTGCTAAAAATCTGAAATTTTCACACATTACACTACTACCATAGATTGTTCCTTCACCTGCAGTATTGACTTTGGTATTTGCTTGTTTTAAGAAATACAGCCATTCAAAAATGCCCCAAAAAATTTTTTTTTTTAAGTTGTGTTAGGATAGCATACGCAGGCCTACTCGTAATATAAAGTACCTATATTGTTAAAGTGTGTAGCTCTGGTTCTTATTTTTGGAAAAGATCATTAAAATTTATTGTCGTAATTCTTTTTCCAATTTTTATTTAACAAAAAACCAACAAAATAACACTCCATAATTTTGGGAAAATTCACGTTTGGAAAATGTCAATACATTTATAAAAGATAACATGGATGCCTAACAACACACTACACCTTATCAATATGAATGAAACATTATCAGCCTGTTCACCTATTTTAATTAAAGTAGTTTGGATAAAAACACGGGCCAATAATATTATTTAATGTAAAGAAGCGCGACATTAATTCAGTTGTGCAAGCTAAGATTTTGAAGTGTGCTTGTGTCGCTCTTACCATGTTGATTGTAAATAAAAAAATATATACGGGCCTCTTTATATTAAAAAAAATGTTTGTTCCATATTGGAGGTCTCACTTGGGGTAAAAAATGATAACCCAATTTTTACCTGCCCTTGACCTTTTCTGACCAGGACACCTGACCTTGACCACCTACCTGACCTTTTTGACCTTTACCATTCCACGCTCGTGTCTGGGCCCCCGCAGAGCCTGCCCAGCCAGGAACCTACAAAGGCTTTTGGCACCGTACATTTTGGAATACTCAACTACCTTCATGGGTGTTTTTAGATTTTATTTTATTTTTTATTTTATTTTATTTTTTATTTATTTATTTTTTTTTTCGCGGATTTTCCCCCTAAGGGGGCGTTTCGGAATTCACCAACGCGTTTTCGCTTGCCGCAAGGCCCCCGCCGAACCGCACCGAAAGCACCGCACCACACCGCTCCGCACCGCACTGCACCAAGCCGGACCGTTTTTCGCTGTTTCGCATCCTCATTTTTTTATAACTCATGAATGTATTTTTAACATCCACGAATGCATCCATAGACATACACACTCACCCTTATACACACACACACCCTGTCATCGATTATTGGTCCGATTATTTCCTTTCACCGGCGTATCTACGCACCCGTTCCTCACCGTGACTGCTTTATCTGTCTGTGCTCTCAAAGAAGGGTCTTCCTAATACCCCTATACCATAAATTTCATTGAATCTATTTTTTTTCAAAATTTGCTTTTCATATATATATATATATATATATATATATATATATATATATATATATATATATATATATAATAATATATATATATATATATATAACATATATATATATATATATATACCATATATATATATATATATATAAAAAATATATATATATATATATATACCATATATATACTACTCTTATATAACTATATACATGCCATATGCCTGCCATATAACCTTAACTATACCTACTAACTGCTATATTTGCTCTTGTACTCTTCTGGAAGGTTTCACAGGTATCCTGAACCCCATGGGCCATCTTTAAGAATGAATCGCCATGTCTCATTTTTAGCACTACTTAGTCATTGCATATGCGCAGGCATTTTTGCATGCATGTATATGCGACACGCGCATAACATCTTTTATCTTCTGATGCAAATCATCATCACACCCACAAGAATGAACAAAGGAATTGTGGGAATTTAAAAAAGTGACTCTCCATGTCAACTGACCGAGCTGGAACTCGACCCGTAGCCTCTTAAGGAAGTGTATAGGACTTAACTAATTGGGCTCCATCTGAGGTACCCTTTAATATATAAACAATGTTACTTATATCTATAAATAATCATTTTTATACATATCAAAAATTTGGAAATAGCTATTTCCATATTAAAGTATAGAAAAAGCGCATCTCGATTTAGCATTTTATATATATTACAATTTTATATAAATATATATATATATACCTATATATATATATATATATATATATATATATATAACTACTTCTCACTTCTACTATACCACTATATATATATATATATATATATATATACATATATATATATATATATATATATATACCTATACTGCTATATACTATATATACAACGAGAGAGAGAGAGTAAAATCACTATCATCCATACACACACATGCATATACATACATAACCACCCTCACACAGCCACACACACACACACTTGCACACCGTTACGCTACTTATACACACACACACACACCACTGGGGCTACTTATACACACACACATACACACCCACTTGGGCATCGCATGCCTAGACACATACATACTTCTATATGCCACACACCATACAAACCCTGCCATGGATACATGTACACCAACCTAGCTCCCACCTACTCCCACGTCTATACCACCCACTAGGCATTTGCTTGCACCTGCTAAACTATTGCTCCACACATACATAGAGCTTTTTATACACACATACACACCTACCATAGGCACTTACACTCACACCTATACCTACACACAAGCACACATACGAATATTCATCTACCCTCGACGCATGTGCGTGCAGCAAATGCACCTACACCTACACACACACACACACACATATATATATATATATATATATATATATATATATATATATATATATATATATATATATCTTAACCACATATATATATATATATATATATACTCTCATATATATATATAGCACACAACTTAGAAGTAAAGTGAGTCATGTATCAGAGACGGTGGCATCGGAGCAGTTTTTGGGGTAAAGCTCCATCGGCGACTAATTCACAATTGATGGTCAGTACGCACTGGGGGCTACATGTAATTTACTCTAAAACCAGGAGCTTGATAATAACATTAAAAATTATTAGAAATATTATGAAGTTATACCAATATAAATAATGAAAAGAATGAGGAATGAGAAAGGAGAAGAAGAAAAAATCAGAGTGTCTGATATAATCATTTTATTTTACTACAACTGTACGAGAAATTTTATTAAATTAACATTACATAATTAATTTTAAAGCAGTAAAAGAGTAAATCAATAGAGGTGTTACCTACCTAAGAGGAATAGTATGCTTTTGTTTTACTGCTTTTTCTTTAACTCATGTTTTACTGCTTTAACTACTTTGTTTTACTGTTTTAACATATGTTTTACTGCTTTAGCTCATATTTATTAACATTGCACCTTAAAGCAGTAAATCAGTAAATCAATAGGGTGTTAATTATCTAACACCTAGGGGATTAGTATGCTTTTGTTTACTGCTTTACTGCTTTATCTATGTTTTTACTGCTTTAACTCATATGTAAATCAGTATGATTTAGCTCACATATTCATTAACATTACCTACCTTAAACCAGTAGATCAATAGAGGTGCTACCTAACACCTAGGGGATTAATATAACTTTGTTTACTGCTTTACTGTAACTCATGTTTACTACTTTAACTAAGCATAACTTTTTGTTTTAACTCACATGTTACAGAGTAACATTACATACCTTAAATCAGTAAATCAATAGAAGTGTTACCCCTGAGGATTAATATGCTTTTGTTTACTGCTTTACTGCTTTAACTCATGTTTTACTGCTTTAACTCATGTTTTACTGCTTTAACTTTCTGCTTTACTGCTTTAACTTTCTGCTACTGTTTTAACTAACCTTTACTGCTTTAACTCATATGTTTTTATTAACATAATGTTTTTATTTGTATTAATACTTTTATTTGTTTTTATTATTATTTTATTTATTTTGTCATTATTTTTATTATTTTATTATTTTGTTTTTATTATTTTTTATTATACTTAGTGTTATTTACTTTATTTTATTGTTATTATTATTTAGAACACACCTACACACGTGAGCGTGCGCACACACACACACAGTCACACACTGGGGTACTGTCAAACAGACACACACACACCTTTTACTGATAAATAAATTCACTATGACAATTTTACTCACATTCACTCTCCCTCTTACATTTACCACAGACACTTACATTTATATACACATGCGGTCACTTTTACACTTACACTTATACACACATTCACTATGATGCCCTTACACACATTCACTATGACACCCCACATTTATCCATGAACTTGCCCATTTTACACTTACTCACACAGGATTTGCCTCACACACAGATTTACTTACACGCACACACAGTTTTACTTACACAGATTTGTTATTATTATTTAGATTTACTTACACACACAATTTACTTACACTCACACGTGTGGGAATTTACACACACACACACACACACACACACACACCCACACTTTTTCCCATATAACGTATAATTTATTGAAGCATTTTAGAAATTAAACACGTTCATTTATATTACTCATTCAAATATAACTAAAGAATTATTTCAAAAGTTTCTTAAAACTTCTATAATAAACCAATCATTATCTTTGAACAAAGAATTTATTATTAACTGTTAATACTTTTGTTTATAAATTTTTTTATAACTATCAAGTTTTAAAATAACTTTTACTAAATTTTATGAAATTTTATTAAAAACTTATATATTTTGCTTACCTTAAAGCAATAAATCATTAAATCAGTAGGCCAGCCCCTAGCACCCCTCTACATCAAGCTATGCCACGTTTTGTCCTATTGACTTACTGCTTTACATCATCTTTAGCCATGTAATAAGTATAAAATAACAAAATAGATTCTTCTCTGCTAACATAACTTGCATGTATTTTATTAAAATCTGTTCTAAGTTTTTATTTAAAAATAACGATATCCCTTACATTTATATTATTCACTCGATGTTAGCAAAATATTTCAAAGTTTTTTTTAAATAATTTACCGGGTTTTCTTTATTATTATTATTATTATTATCATAACACAGTGACAATCCACATCACGAAGCTTACAACTACCCTCCTCACCACAGATACACAGAAACTGACTCTCTCTGTAAATGTGCTGAAATATACTTTAGGTCTAAATTTAGGATAATAATCCTTTTGTAACCCGGGGCGATTTAAGCCAATTCCAGGTCAGAATATATTTCAAACTGACCTTTTTCTGTAAAATGTGGTTGCAATAACTACGTTGGGCTTCTAAATTTAGGCCCCTGGGAAACTAGGATAAACTTTTGTGAACGGGCTAATTTAATCTAATACCAGGTCAAGGTAATTCCCGGCGAACAGATCATTGTTATTATTATTTTTATAAATATATTTCAACTGAAACACATACTGGATCGGTAAGATCTTTAAGCAGGTAAGAAGGAAATTTCCTTACTTGTGATTGGTCAGGGGTAATCCTTATCTCTATATGACCTCGTATGTGATTGGTCGAGAATTATTTTATCGTCTTTTTGAAAATTAACTTTGTTCTTTAAACTTGTATTTGAGCAGGTGTGTGTGTTTTATTATCTTTTTAGACCCAAACTCATTTTAAAATCATAGTCATTTTAGCTGTTAAGCGGTGCACAAATTATCTGATTTGTATTAAAAGTGTTTTTATTTTTAAGTGTATATCATATTTAAAATAAGCTGAAATGAGGGAATAATTGTGTATTCGCAGAATGGGTAATAATTCGCCGTTCATAAGCTAACCACCCAGGGCTCAACGCTGAGCACCTGGCTTGATCAACCCCGCACCCGCTGGTGCGTCGCCACGTCCCGCCCGCCGCGTGCGCCCACCGCGCAATATTTCCGCGTTCCGCCGCCGCGTGCATCCCGCAGACCTGTTTCACGTTCCCGCCCGCGCATTGCGCCCGCAGGCACCTGTAATATTTCCGCGCAGGTATTATTAGAACACACACACACACACACGCACACACACACACACACACACACACACACACACACACACACACTTACACATATAACGTATAATTTATTAAAACATTTTATTTTTATTTTTATTATTATACTTAGTGTTATTTAATTCTTCATGCCTATTGTTAGTATTCTATTGCACTCCAATGCACAAACACACACGCATACACATACACACACACACACACGCACACTCACTTACACATATAGCGTATAATTTATTAAAACATTTTTATTTTATTATTATACTTAGTGTTATTTACTTCATGCCTATTGTTATTATTTTGTATACACATATCGCCCTCATTCCTTCGCATACTCACACATATTCTAACACTTTGCACACACATACACACTTTTTCTTTAACGATGCGCTGCGGAGATGGCTCAAATTTGATGCGTCAGCTTTGGATGCTCAAAGTTGATGCCCCCGATTTGATGCCTCAACTTTGATGCCTCAGCTTTTTGACACCTTTGATGCCTCAACTTTAATAACTTGGCTGTACCTCAGCTTTAGTGGTTCATCTTTGATAACTCGGCATCTTTGATACCCCCTATATTGATGATTCAGCTTATAAGCAGTTCCTTACCATACTTACATACATATACACACATACACTATATCTCTTTTCTCATTCACACATACGCACATACACATAGACACGTTCACCCATAGACACTTACTCACCCACTTTACACACAATATATATATATATATATATATATATATATATATATATATATATATATATATATATATATATATATATATATATATATATCTTTTATATATATAAATATATAATAATAATATATATATATATATATATATATATATATATATATATATATATATATATATATATATATATAACTAACTGAAATCTCTGTATACTATATGTATGTAGCATTTGGATAACACGGTGTTTCTTTCGCGCAGGAATATTGCGCCTACGGCGCACGCGGCGGGCAGCGGGTACGCGGAAATATTGCCTGCGGGCGCACGCGGCGGGCAACGGGGGTGCGCGGCAGGACACCAGCAGGTGCAGGGTTGACTGCTTTGGCGAGGTGGGGCTCATGCTGAGCCCTGGTGGTTAACTTATGAACTAGTGAATTAAGTATTATCTATTCTAGTGAAATTAATAATTATTCCTCAATGTAGTAAGTATTTATTATAAATATGATATACACTTAGTAAAAATAAAACGCTTTTAATACAAATCAGATAACTTTTGCACCGCTTAACAGCTAAATGACTATAGTTTTAAAATGAGTTTTGGGTCTAAGATAATAAAACACACACCTGCTCAAACAAAGTTGAAAGAACAAAGTTAATTTCAAAGACGATAAAATAATTGCCGGAAACCAATCACATACGAAGTATATAGAGATAAAAGTTACCCCGACCAAATCACAAAATTAAGGAAAACATTTTGAGTTTGTTTTCAGCATATTTCAGTTTGAAATATATTTATAAAAATAATAATAACAATGATTCTTGTGTATACGGGATGGTATTAGGATTAAATTAGCCCGTCTACAAAAGAGCACTCCTAAATTTGGGCCTAACGTAGTTAGTGCACCACATTTTACAGAAAAGTTTGAAATATATTTGACCTGGAATTAGGCTAAATCCGCCCCGGGTTACAAAAGGATTATCTAAATTTAGACCTAAAAGTAGTTATTTCAGCACATTTTACAGAGAGGTCAGTTTCGTATCTGTGAGGGAGAGTAGTTGTGTTTTCTCGTGATGGATTGTCAATGTACATAGATAATATGTTGTGCAATTTTAAAAACTTTTGCAACATTTATTGTCATCATCAAATATATAATATAAGTATTATTTAATCATAGTTATATTTAAATAGTAACTTGGAATGATTTTGATAATACATATTATGTTAGCAGAGAAGAACTTATTTTGTTATTTTATGCCCATTACATGGCTAAAGATGATGTAAAGCAGTAAGTCAATAAGAACAAAACGTGGCATAGCTTAATGTAGAGGGGTGCTAGGGGGGCTAGCCTTACTGATTTACTGATTTATTTAAACGTGTGTAAAATATATGTTTTTAATAAAATTTCATAAATTTTAGTAAAAATTATTTTAAACTTGATAGTTATAAAGAATTTATAAACAAAAAGTATTAACAGTTAATAATAATTCTTTGATTCAAAGATAATTATGGATTAACCATAAATACTAAGAAGCTTTGAAATAATTTTTTTATTATTTTTGGTTTATTTGCTTTTAGTAATATAAATAATAATGGTAAAAACATAAAATGTTTGAAAATAAATTATTTATATTATATATATATGTGAGTGTGCGTGGGTGTGTGTATTGTGTGTCTCATATCATGTGCGAGTGTCTGTGTATGAGTGTGAGCCCAGTGTGTGTAAAAATGCATGTTGCGTGTAAATCTGTGTGAGTGTAAAGTATCTGTGTGTGAGTGTAAGTGTAAATGTAAGTGTCCATGGAGCACACATAAGTGTCATAGTGAATGTGTGGCATAGGAAGTATCGCCAGTGAAT